>JAXQQM020091417.1:0-38747 GCA_034641835.2 Pinus albicaulis | reverse complement strand
GGGCCTTTTTAATGGCTTTGCTTAGCTCTTAGTAGTCAACACAGATTCGCTAATTCCTATTTTTCTTTGGGACTAGAACAAGAGGAGACACCCACTCACTATCTAATATGGGTTAGATGAAACCTGCACCGAACAACTTTTGCAGTTCATCCTTCACTATGTCTTTTAAGGTTGGGTTTATCCTCCTTTTGAGCTAGCACATAGGCTTACATCCATATTTAATATAAATATGATGTGTGCATGCCAAGGGATTCACCATTTTTATGTACTTGTAGTCCAAAGCAAAAGCATCTAAGTTTTTCTTCAGGAGCTGGCATAATTTCTCTTCTTCCTTGGTCGAGAGGGATGAATTAATATTCAGGGATTTATATGGGTGAAAGTCGATAGCCTTGGTGGCTTCAGAGGCTAAGTCAACTAAGTGTATCTGAATCCAACAGTAGCTTTCAGATTCTCTCACTAGGTTATCGAGTCACTAGCACATTTGGCCCAATTTTCGAGGGCCAAAATTTTTCTCTTGTGACCCATAGGCATCCCAAGAGCAACACTTTGAGGTGGGGCAAAACTTTGTTTCATGTCCCATCACAATTCCAACACTTATAATAACTCTCAATAGAGTGACACTAATTCCGACGTTTTTTTGGTAGTGACGCAATTCTAACGTTTCTGATTCATCGTCGCTCTTTTGACATTTCCAAGATTTCGTTGCTCTTCTGACGTTGCCAAGTTGTCACCATACTTCCGATGTTTCCATGTTCTCGTCGCTATTTTGACGGTTTCAAGTGTTCATCGCAATTTCGATGTTTTGGACATTTAGTCTCTTTTCTGACGTTATGAAGTGTTCATCGCTATTCTGATGGTTTTAAGCTCTCGTAAAAGTTTTGACAGATTGAAGAGTGTGTCACGAGACCAAAATTTTAAAATTTGTGTCGCAGTTCTGACGGTTTGAAACACTCGTCCCAGTTTCGACAATTTGAAGAGTTTGTTGGAATTTTGACGGCCAAAATGGTATCTCGAAAAAAAGTTTTGGGACCGAAGTATTCAAGAATTGAAACGAATGCTAGGACCGAAGAATTTAGTCATTCAAACCCTAAATGGTTTCCAATTGTGGCATTGGAACCATGAATTTTGTACCGATTATGGCATGGAACTTGGAACTAATATCTAATCATAGGGATCCATTGGCAAACACTTCTTCGTGCTCAGAAAATTGTGAAGCATAAGCCTTGCATATAGGTGTTCCAGAGGGTGAGGAATAAACTATGTAATCACTGAGGTGAATTAGAGGTTTCAAAGGTTGGGACAAGGAGAGTCTGGAATGAAAGGAAACTAATAGATTCCATTATAAGGCTCCGCTATGGAACTATTTTTTCTATAACAGTGGTATAACATAATAGAGCAGTAAGGACCGATGTAGCCGAATTCTTCCAACTATTACCAAATATTCAAGTAGAAATATTTCCTCTACGGAGACAACACCTCAACATTAAAGGATTCCTTAGAAATACTACCAATTATGGATATTCAAATTTCTCCCTTTTAATGAAACGTCCCTAATCCAATCATCTAATTACCTCCTATAGTATCCTTTGATGGATAATCTGTTTTCTCAAAGGCTCCTTGCCAAATGTATGTCACAAATTTATTTCTTATATTTTCCAAAAATATGGTTCTTGAGGCTCATATGTTTGTGATTGTCTCGATTTTATAATTTTGCAATAACAACCTCAGGAAGTTCTAGAGAAAGAAATATGAACAAGCCTCATTCTTATTTTGACTCCAGTTGTTATTTATGCATTGCAGTTTTTGACATTCTGTATGATCCAGGTATTTTCATGTCATAGAATAACAACAACCTGGTGTAGGATAACAACAATCCCTTAAAATAATATCAAGCCAATTGAATGTTAAACTTTTGGCCAGCCACTCACCCAAAACGATCAAAGGTATCTCACGCCATGAGATTCTTGTTATTGGCATCAACATGAATTTATTTGTTATTGCATGGGAACCTTCCTATATGATGAATTTTTGCTATGATTTAACTTTAAGTGTTGCAATGCCTCTAGCCATACCTTTGGCACCCACATGTGTTGCGTTTATGGTTATCTCTGGCTTGGATAAAATATATTCAGCTACAAATTTGTATAATCTCAAGTACTGCCATGAGAAAGCTCATCTTGTGAGGGAAATGTCTGATAAACCTATATAGAAGGAAAATGAGTGTGTAGGGACCATCTAACATTTTTCTAACTGTTAAAATTCTCTTTCTTTTACTAGGCATAGCATAAGTTTCATTGATTAAATCCAACCCACATATTTTTGAATGCCATAAGTACAACACTCATTGTTTCCTATGACATAACCATCGAAATACCCTCAATATTTAGAAACTTCAAGTAGATCGAAACCATTAAAAGTATATCTAAGTGTCTGTAATAAGAAACATCAGATTTTCTATTCAATTCTACAAGAACCTGAGGATCTATGCAAATCAAGTCAGTAAGGTAAGGAAATGGTAAATTGAAGGTGAATGGTAAATACTAGTTTCCAATGGAGCTGCAAATTCTTAGGTCATCGCGTTTGTTACCAAACAAGAGTAAGTGCAACATCTCCCACATGCATCCAAAATGGACAACCAAGAATACAACATACATTTACTTGGTAAAAAGGACGGGGTTAGAAGAAAGATGGAGCTGGCAGAGAGCATGCATGATTATTCAGAAGTTGAGAGAATTAAAGTTACATTGAAGGAACTAGAAGCCCTTTCTCTTCAAAGAAAAATCAATCATGGAAAAGCCTTAATGCTAGCAGAAATGAATAAGAAAAACAAGGCTAAAAATTTCAAGAATGCTTCAAAACAAGGCTAAAATTTTCAAGAATGCTTCTGAGATCAAGCCTCTAAAACTTAATATTAAAGCAGGTGAAGCATGGTACGATCCTTTCACTCAACGTTGGACTCAATCTGAAAATTATTATGACACAAAGGCGAAGGTTGTGGAAGACAACACTGATGCTAATAAAGAGGCAGATACAACCAAAGCAGAGGAGGGCATAGAAATGGGAACTATCGAGGATGATGGAAAGCTTGTTGACAGTGTCGCTCTTGTATCAAAAGATGCAAGGGTGTATTTTTTTCATGATTTTGAACTTCTGATTTCACTTGCTAGGCTGCAGAAGTATGGGGATGCTCGAGGGGCCCCTTTATCTTTTATGGCTTGAAAGGAGAAGATTGAGGGAACCTGTGGAGCAAAATTTCCTAGCAATGATGGAAGGAGGCATAGCCTGACATTAACTGTGAATTATTACAAGCGTAGAAGAACCCTACTATAATATATATATAGGCATATAAGAATAACTATATATATAAGAAATCAGGTGTTTTAATATATATAAGAATAAATTTCCTATTAAGTATTAAAAATCTTAAAGCTCCAATCTATTAACCTGGTATGCCTGCAAGAGAACACATTCCATCAATCAATATTAGCAAAAAAAATAAAATGGAATCTAAATATAATGAAAATATTGATTTATAGTAAGGATTTGTGAAGTAAATATAAAGAACATCACACGAAATTTATCCAAATTCCAAAAAAAATCTTTAAACAAACTACAGTTGCCTACATTTTAAACAGCTCTAATATCATTCAACTACTCTAACACTTTCATTAGATTATTTGAAAGTGAAACTTTCTCATTAGAAGTTAGGCATTTGGAAACCTCTCTCGACTTCCTAATTTTTCTCCATCTGCTTCTTTCTCTTAATCTGGGTATTCTGTAAGTTGGAAATAAATAGTCAGTCTAGACTCTACAGTCATCTAATGTACACAGGAAATAAAGCTTCACCTTTTCAACCTAGATCAAACATACAATTCAAATTTCTAAACTGCTAAACTGCCATCTCAGTTATACTCACCATATTTTCCTCCTTTGGAATTAATTTTTTCTTCAATCTCAATGCATTGTCCTGCTCTCTCTTAATTTTTATTTCCTCTCTAAGAATTTCCCTCTACAATAAAAACAATACAATATGTTGAAAAATGAAAAAATGTTTCGAATCGAGACCAATATTATAATCACACCCAAAAAGAGAGGTCCATTAAGCATGTTTCGAACAAAGCATACCTTGGTCATATTTTTTGGTTGGAACTTATCTTCTCCCTGGGATGACAACAGATCATGACTTTGCATAAGGGGCACTGGAGATTTAACATTTGGGCGGGTCATAAAAAATTCTCCTAGAATTCAATAGCTAACAAAGCTCTTCAAAAAAATTTACATGCATTGTGTGTCACACTGGTTCTTAATCATTTTGACTCACAAAAACCATTTTCAGTAAGAAACGAACACCAATTTTCCTTGGGTGTTGCTCTTTATCAGAAGGGACAACTAGTTATTCATCATTTTGATTTTTTTTCTCTTGCGAAGTTGACAATTGAAGTTAACAACAATTCTCACCTAGAAAATAGAAAATTTACTCATGCATATTCGATGTTAATAAATCTCTTGTTGACTATATTAGCCAGAAACCAATTCATGTCTTAGTTAGTATTCTTGATGGCAGGTAAATATGTATGAGTGGAAAAACCACCAGTATTATCTATTTTGCAACAAACACCTTAGTCAAATTGGAGCCTTTCCTGAACTATCCTTTGAAAGTAGAAACGTTAGATAAGTTGGATCACATGTTCCAAAATACTTCATGCTAATAATTTCAGTAAAAGAAATAATTTTCTCGGGGAAATTTTGGTGATTACAAAATTCCCCGTCATCTAAAAATTACTTTATTGGCCAGCAAAGAAAAAAATGTTTAAGACTTATTCGGAATTTTATTTTTCCCTTGTCTAATATTTATTGGAACTCCCATTTTATCAACCACTCTAGGTAATCTGGAAAACATTGGGTTTTCGACTATAAATTTATTTGTTTCAGTCCAATACAAATAGTCAAAGAAGTTGTTAAAACCCTTGTGCCTGCCTTCAAATTCATCATCAATGCAAGAAATAATGGGAATTATATCTTAATATTGTCTAACAAAGTTACAAAACGACACCTCGTGGATAGGCATCAAGTTTTGTATCACTTTCAAGCTATAGACCAAGTAATCAATATTTGGACAGAAGAATTCAAGAACGAACATCACAAGATTTTATGTTATAGTACTTGAACCATCAAACAAGGTTGGATCAATTCCTTTTGTACTCCATCTACTAGCCCAGTAGTCATATGTGGAATACGTCATTTTCAAAAAACTGATCATTTTTAAAACTCATACCTATTTCACCACTCTGGATGACACACACACACACACACAGATATATATATATATATATATATATATATATATATATATTTATATATATATATATATATATATATATATATATATATATATATATATATATATATATATATATATATATATAATTTTCCATAATGGATAAAAAATGAAATACACGTGCACAAAATTTATCTGTGATGGGTTAAAACCAATTTACTAATGTGGATCTCAATTTGTAGACATGAAATTTAATATAATTTTGCATATCTCAATGCAGACTCAATATGTAGTCTTTTCAAAAATTAAATATAAATTCAAGACAACCATATTTTCAGCATGTTGCACTCATATTAATTCATAAGAGCTTAATCCTTAATGAAAATTGCATCAATTCCATCACATTCCAAATTATTGTGGGATAGAAGCTAAAAAAATAAAATAAAAAAACAAGTTGTCACTGCTTTGATCTAGAATAAATAAATTCTAGGTAACTGCTTTTAAGTATTTTTGTGCTTATTCTATCATTGTAGCATCTCAAAAATGACTCAATACTCTGCCCTCATGAAAACACATCAAACTCTGACCTCATACTCAGGATGCTCTAAATACACCATCAACAACTCAAAATACATTTATGAAATTTAAAAAAAAAATTAGAGGGACTAAAATACTTTGGCAGCGAGTGTACTGCTATGATGCTTCATCAACAACCCCTCTTCACATGTATACTCCAAGTAATGCAACCAAGGCTTAAAAAATTCCACAAATCAATTGTATTATGACCAGTCCAAAGTCTACAATAGGGCTCTTACAACAGCAACACATAATTATATTAATACTCGAAATGCACTTTCACAATAGTTATCTGCATACAAATCACAATAGTAGTTGGCTCACTATAACCCAAACATGCTAGTAACATCTCAAAAATGACTCAATACTCTGCCCTCATGAGAACACATCAAAAGATGACCTCATACTCAGGATGCTCTAAATAAACCATCAACATCTCAAATACATTTATGAAATTACAACAAAAGGTAGCAATATATTTCATTATGACACTCTGTCATTTAGTATTAGCAACCTTGCAAACAACAACAACGCATACTTAGCTTAATAATGAAAATACACTTTCACAATATTTCTCTACATAAAAATCACAATAGTAGTTGGCTCACTATAACCCAGACATAGTAGTAGCATCCCAAAAATGACTCAATACTCTCCCCTCATGAAAGCACATGAAACTCTGAACTCATACTCAGGATTCTCTAAATACACCATCAAAATCCCAAATACATTTATGAAATTAAAAAATTCAAATGAGAGGGACTAAAAGCTTTTGGTAGCAAGTGTGCTCCTATGATGCTTCATCAACAACCCCTCTTCACATGTATACTCCAAGTAATGCAACCAAGGCCTGAAAATTTCAACAAATCAATTCTATTATGACCATTCCGAAGTCTACAACAGGGATCTTATAACAACAACACATAATTAGCTTAATAATGAAAATACACTTTCACAATAGTTCTCTACATACAAATCACAATGGCATTTGGCTCACTATACCTAGACATACTAGTAGCATCTCAACAATTACTCAAAACTCTGCCCTCATGAAAACACATCAAAATCTAACCTCATACTCAGGATGATCTAAATACACCATCAACATCTCAAATACATTTATGAAATTACAACAATAGGTAGCAATACATTTCATTATGACACTCTGTCATTTAGCATTAGCAACCTTTCAAACACAATGGCATACATATGTTGACACTCTTAGACATTCACCTCTACAATAATAGCATTGTTATAAGCATATAAAAATACAAACACAACAAGTACACAAGCCTTGAACATCTGATCTATGTGTAGCAATCAAATCAATCCACCACACCATTTTTTTTTCAATACAATCTACAGGTACCCACAAATATTTTTATCGATCTCCGAAGTATCCAAATTGATCTAATATAGGTGTACAATTCATCTACAAGATATAAAATTATAGTCTATTTTCACTAATCACACAATCTCTCTATAGGCTACAGAACTCAGAAAAAATATTATCTCACTACAATCAGACTTCAGTACCAAGGCCACATGACATCCAAACGGCACACAAACTTCATCATTATGCTTACACAAAACACTCTCCATTATTCACTCCATATATAGGTACCATCATATCAATACTAAAGCAATGTTCCTTTACATACTACCATGATCTCATACATACTCCATTCTCACTAAAATCGTCAGATCAAACTACTAAACATATGATCTCACTAAAATCTGAACTTTCCATATCTATTCTGACAACAGTTCCATATTGTTGTCTATAGACCTACCCACATGAATTATTACAAAAATTCCATATCGAGCTCTCTGCTATGGAGAGTTCCTTCACACAAGATTGATCTAATCTAGAACTTGGACTCTACGAGATCTGGAAATTGGAACTCCACTATCAGTCCTAGCAAAACCCTGCCTCGATTAAGACACCCGGCTCTCGATCCTAGCGATACAAACTTTGCCTTGAATTGGAAATAAAATACTAACTCCTAGTTCGACGACATGCGACTCGGCTCCTAGTTCCGGAAAAATAATATAAATCCAGTAGACAAAGGCTTAGGGATTTTAGGGTTCTCAGAAATTTTTCATAGATCTATTCTTCAAAATTGTTTTGCTCAAGCCCTAGTGTTTCCTATGTGGAATCTTCATTGTTACCTTCAACTTTTTTCGAGCTTGGATACCATAAACCATAACTCTGACCTCCTGGCACCTTAGAGCCCATAAAATCATGGATTCAGTCCACACCTTGATCCAATGCAGCCGAAGAAATGGAAGGGTCGAGTCATGGAAAACGTGTTCAACGTTTAGGTTTAGGGCGAGTTGGGTTCCTTAGGGAGCTGGGCAGTTCAACAGGGTCAAGTCATATTCAACCCGAGTCTGGGTGTAGAATAGTGACAACGCATTCAAAATAGTGATTCGGGTGGTGGAAAATTTCTAGGACAAGTCGGGAAGTGCAGCGAAGGGTGTATTTTTTGCAGGGGGGAATAAGGGAGGCTGGGGTGAAGGGTGAAACTTTTTTAAGGCGGGAATTAGAATTAAAATTAAAAATTAAAAATTAAATGGAAATAACAATGTTTAAAAAAAACTTATATATAGTATTAAATTAAAAAATGAATATAAATAAATAATATTTTAAGGTGTATATATATTATATAATATGTAAAATTGACAACATTCCACACACACGACCCGACCCAACCCGAACCTGACCCGAACGCATTTCCTTGGGCACCCTCACACAACACGACCCCACCCACTCGAACTAAGGCACAAGGGAGAAAATGGAAAACCGGTCGCACGAACGTGCACATTAAGGGACACAGGCAGTCACAACTTAGAATTTTTTTTATGGCCTCCCTCACATGACCCGACCCGACCCAACCCGACCTGAACGTATTTCCTTGGGCACCCTCACACAGCACGACCTAACCCACCCGAACGAAGGAACCAAGGAACGCGAAATGGAAAATGGGTCGCATGAACATGCACAAGGCACACAGGAGGTCACAACTTAGCATTTTTTATACGACCACCCTCACACGACCCGACCCGAATGCCTTTCCTTGGGCTCCCTCACACGGCACGACCCGACCCGCCTGAACGAAGGCAAAAGGGATCTAACGGCAAACGGGTCACATGAACGTGCACAAGGCACATGGGCGGTTACAAATTAGAATTTTTTATACAACTACCCTCACACAACCTGACTCGACCCGACCTGAACGTGTTTCCTTGGGCACCCTCACACAACCCGACCTGACCCGACCTGATCGAACGAAGGCATAAGGGAGAAAACAACAGATGGGTCACACGAACGTGCATAAGACACATGGGTGGTCAAAACTTAGCAATTTTTATATGCCCTCCCTCACACGACCCAACCCGAACACGTTTCCTTGGGTGCCCTCACATGACACTACTCGACCCGACCCGACCTGAATGTGTTTCCTTAGGCGCCCTCACACGACCCGACCTGACACGACCTGAACCACCCTGACAACAATTGAGTGTTGCAGCATGTCAAAAAAAGGAGATGAATTCACAGGCATGTAGCTGTGAGGGTAAGACTAGAACTAAGTAATAACATAATATAATCAGATATTCATCAATTATAGAAGAAAATCACATGCATATAGTTCAAAACATGCAGAAGCATGAGAAAGTTTCTCATGCATAGACACCCAAATAGAAGACCTTAAGAATGCTAAGTATGGTATAAAATCTCTCAAAACATTCCAATTCTAAGACTAATGAAGTCACATATTATTACTTGAAATATACAGGAAAATTCCAGTACTTGAGACTTTAAATATAAGTGGGCAGACACAATGGGACTAAGAATTTCGAGTATGGTATAAAATATTTCTAGTAATTGAGACCTTGGCATACCTAATGGGATTAAGAATGAAGAGTATGGTATACACTGATTTTGTATTGTTATGATACTTATTTCATCCACTATGGGTACCTATCCTAGTCGCTATACCTTTGTTTCACAAGTCACGCCAACTTGAACAAGGCCCTGTTGTGGAATGTGAAGCGAAGGAAATGTTTCCATAGGGTAGAGGTTAGTTTCAATTAGAAAAGTTAAAAAAACCACTATATCAAAAAGGAAAAGCATTGAAGCCCTTGTGGCCATGCCTTTTCCCTTGTCTGTGGTGTTTCTAACCTGAAATTTCAATAGGATATAGAATGTCAAAACCCCAAAAAAAGAAATATCTAACTACAAGGAAGGCCTTAAAGTTTTCTAGAATAGGTTAAAAGTAATGTCAAGCAAGCCACCTATTTTCAATTTGGTGGTCTTGCTCCACTCTTCAAGATAAGGAAAGACTAGTATACGGGGGAATCCTTGTGTCAACCTAAGCCTAATTGTTTGATACAGAGTGAAAGTGTCTCAGCTTAAAATGACAACGCTCAGTCAAACCAACTCACTTTTGAAGATGCAGTCCAAATGTTGTAAAGGGAGAGAAAACTTCTTAGAATCCAAGCTCACAAAGTACTCAGCATTGTTAGTCCACAATGTAGTCAAAGGATGGAAACACGTTGAAGTAGAAATGTGAGCAAGCTATGAGGTTCTTAAGTACAATGTAAACCAAATAGTTTCTTAGCCTTGTGAGATGAAAAATGCCTGTATATTTAATGAAATATGAACCAATGCATATGAACGACCCGACCCAGCCCGACCTGACCACGTTTCCTTGGTCACCATGAAATAGAAAATAACATTGAGCGCCATCACACAACTCGACCCGAACACGTTTCCTTGGGTGCCATCACACGACCCAACCCAACCTGATCTGCCTGAATGACGATTAAGGCACGTGGGAGCAAACGGAAAACGGGTCGCATGGACATTCACAAGGCACACATACAGTCATAATTCAGCATTTTTAATATGGCCTCCCTCACACAATCTAACCCGAACATGTTTCCTATAATTCCCTCACACAGCACAACCCGACTCGCCCGAACGAAGGGTGCATGAGGGAGAAAACAAAAAATAGATCACACAAATGTGCATAAGCAGCATGGACAGTCACAAATTAGCATTTTTGATATTGCCACCCTCACACGACCTGAGCCAACCGACCTGACCCGCCCGAACATGTTTCCTTGGGCAGCCTCACATGGCACGACTCGACTCGACCCGACCCGGCCAGCCCGAACACGTCTCCCTGGGCGCCCTCACACGACCCAACCCAGACGTGTTCCTTGGGCACCCTCACATGACTCGACCTACCCAAATGTTTTTCCTTGGGTGCCCTCACAGTATGTCATGACCCAAACTGACCCAACCCGAGCGTGATTCCTTGGGTGCCATCATATGACTCGATTAGAACTGCACAAACGCATTTCCTTGGGCGGCCTAACATGGCACAAGCTAACCCGCCTAAACACATTTCCTTGGGCGGCCTCACATGACCTGACCCAGGTGTGTTCCTTGGGCGCCCTCACATGACTTGACATGACCCAACCTGGACACTTTCCTTGGGTTCCCTCACACGACACGACCCAACTCGACCCGCCTGAACGATGTGCTTCCTTGGATGCCCTCACACGGCACGACCCAACCCTACCCAACCTGAACACGTTTCCTTGGGTGTCATCACATGGTACGACCTGACCTGACCCGCTCGAACGTGTTTCCTTAGGTGCCCTCACATAACCCGACCGTATCCACACAAACATGTTTCCTTGGGCGCCCTCATGACATGACCCGAATCGACTCGACCCACCCGCACGCATTTCCTTGGGTGCCCTCACACATCGTGACCTGACCCGACCCACTTGAACATGTTTCCTCGGGTGCCCTCACACAACACGACCTGACCTGACCTGACTCGAACCACCTGAAAACATTTTCCTGGGCGCCCTCACTTGTTGACCACAGGTTTGAGAAGAGGAAGCTCAGGACAATTTTGGGCAGCATGCCCAACAATTTTTTATTGTTTCATAAGGAAAGAAACATTGATGTAGGTTTTTTACCATTGTTTTTAATCAAGAAAAATCCAACCAAAATCTAATTCTTTCCACCAGACAAAATGTCTACTATACCTTAATTTTACAAGCTTGTGCATGGTTCATAAATTTGAAATCACACACTTATGTACTAGAAACTCACCATTGGCTAACCCACAACCTTGTACTAGAGCCAAATCCAAAAAGAGAAAATTAGCCCAGGGCATGAAGATCCCAATCAAGAAAGGATGATGACCCAATGCAGATCCTATGGAGCAACTAACGATAACCCCAAGAAAAGCAGACCCTTGGATACAACACGACCTAACCCAACCTGCCAGAATGTGTTTCCTTGGGCGCCTTCACATGACACAACCCGACCCGACTCGCCCGAACGTGTTTCCTTAGGCATCCTCACACGGGACGACCTGACCTGACCCGACCTGAACGTGTTTCCTTGGGCACCATCACACGACCCGACCCGACCTGATCGGCCCAAACGTCGAAGGCACGAGGGATAAAAGGACAAACAGGTCACACGAATGTGCACAAGGCACACGGGCAGTCAAAACTTAAAATTTTTGATACGATGTCCCTCACACTATCTGAACTAAACATGTTTCTTGTGGCGCCCTCACACGACATGAACTAACCTACCTAGATGAAGGCGTGAGAGAGAAAATGGAAAATGGATCACACAAATGTGCACAAGGAACATGGGCGGTCACAAATTAGCAATTTTTATATGGCCACCCTCACACAACCCGACCTGACCTAACCCACTCGGACATGTTTCCCTGGGCGCCCTCACATGACCTCACCCAAGCCGACCCTCTCGAATGCGTTTCCCTGGGCACCCTCACATGACCTGACCTGACCCAACCCACCCGGACGCATTTCCTTGGGTTCCCTCACACGGAATGACCCGACTTGACCCGCCTGAAAGCATTCCCTTATGTGTCCTCACACAACCCGACCCGACCCGCACGAACACGTTTCCTTGGGAACCCTCACATGACCCAACCCGCCTGAACGTGTTTTCCTAGGCGCCCTCACATGAGATGAGCCAACCCGACCCAAGCCCCCCAAACATGTTTCCTTGGGTGACCTCTGATGCAGAAATTTCTGCACAAATCAAAATATTGTGCACAATAGAGTGTGTATTCTCTTAAACATGAAATCCTCATACAAATCACATAGATTCAATACATAATATATATGAAGAGAGATCCAAAAACAACCAAAATACTTGCATAAAATACAACAAGAAATTACAGATTCAACCCCTTCTTTGGCCGAGTATTACATTTGTGGCCTCTTGCTCTCACCTTTACAACTCGTCACACTATTACACCATTCCTACTCTACGCTCTCTTTCTCTTTTCTGTCCTATTCCATCTCTATGCCTGTTCATCTGCCATCCTCATACAAAGCTCATATTTATACATAATTGTGGATTAATTTGAATCCATGATTTCCTCCACAAATAACTCAACCAAATTCTAAAATAGTTTTATCCCTCCTTTGACTCAACTAAGTTCCATTTAAGGAGTTCATAATTCCTAAAATATCTATACAACCCAACTCCATTCATATTCTAAATTTATTAAGAGAATATTTACAATAAACCCCACACTCAGGTTTTCCTCTCAATTTATTTAAAATGTGCATAATTTATAAAATAATTAAAAAAAACATCACCCAAATACAAAATGACAATTAAGCAGGATTCTCTCGCGTCAGAATCCGCATGTATAAAAGTTTCCATAGACTCATGTCTATGAGGTCTATCACTTTTTTGTAATAATGCAACAGCCACAAGTCTCAATGACTTGGTACCTCCAGGATTCCAAACTCTGTTTTCTTGCCAGTCTTTTAAAGGATCAACTCCATTTTGTAATTCTGCATAGGATTCCCAAAATAGTATTTTCAGAACACTATTGAATGTAACTCTCGGTTTTCCATACCACACCATATTTATTTCGAGAAGTACATACTTGCGTAGAAATGTTGATAACCATTCTCCTAGTCTCCAGACTTTGAAAGAATCTCGAACTAGTCTGTTAACTGGATTCCATCAGCCTCTACAACAATTACTTCTGCCAATTCCTTGAATTAATTCCTCTTTGTCAATTACATCAATACGATTGATGTTTTTTGTAGTGTCTTCTCCTGCAATTTCTCTGATCTTATCTTCTTCAGCTTATGTCTCTTTTTCTGTTGCTTCCTCCTTCTATTGCACTGAACACTCAACTTTTTGTAATGAAGAATAATCAAGAACTTTTTTTTTATCACAATTATAGTCATTGACTACCCCTATAGTAGCAAATTTCTCATATGGTGATGTACCTACATTCATCAACAAATTATTAGTTTTAAAAATACAAGACCTTTCAGCCTCTTTTGATACTGCAAGCACCAATATTACATCATAGACCTTTTTATTTCAGTAAATCCTCTTTTGAATTGTTGTTCCTGATCTTTCATCTTGTCTTCAAATATTTTCTGCTCAATTCCTCTGATTTCAACATCATATTTATTAATGTTTCCTTCTATATATACATCCACATTATTATTTGAAGAGTTAAAACATTCACTTAACTCTATAAAATTTAGAGACATTTCATCCTTATCATGCATGGTAACTGCAACCTCTTCTGTATCAGGTTCAGCAAGCTTCATTTCTCCTTTAGGTTTCTTGAGCCATTTTTCCAAGAATTCTATTTCCATGTGAAATCTTTCCAGCATTTCATCACAACCTTCATTCCCAGTTTCATTCTTCTTCTGTAAATCCTTCTGAGTTATCCTATTTTCTATATCATCACATTGCAAAATTCTTTCATCATTTTCATTAAACAAATTCATTTGTTTACCTCCTTGGAATATTACTATGACATTTTCATTATGGTTCTGCTCCATAACAACTTCAAATGGCTATCTTACACCAAACATAAATTCATCTATGAATTATTTCTACTGTAATAAATCAATACCTTTCTCCTCTGAAAGGAATTCTCCATCATACCTCACCTCTAGAGCTTTATTCATCTTTCTGGCAGTTTCACCAAACTATCCATCATCTTCTGTAGATCCTGCAAACACACACAAACTATGAGATTTAAAAATACAAGGCTTCATAGCCTCATCTACTTCCCTTTTCAGCATATATTCAAATTGTTTAGGCGGTGCATAATGTATGAGCTGCAGGAGCAGAGCCATTGGCTTAGGATCCTCTAGATAGTGATTAGGTGTACGGGCATGTGGTGCCCCTAGTTTTTAGTTTTTGTAACATGCTATGGGCATGTCAAATGTATCAGATTTTATGGACTCTAAAACATTTTGAATGACACATAAAATGAATATGCATCATTTTTATGGTTTTTGTTATTGTCTTGTGTTAAATGCGTGTGATAAGTGCCAATCTAGAATATTGTTTGCAATGATATCTACATAGTGATTTTGTGCTCTAGGTACATGAATGAATGTAATGATTTCAAATTCACGCATCAAAAGCTTCACTTGTAAATATCTTCTAAAAAGGATAGGATTATGCACACAATAGACACCATTCAATTTCATGACACGAAGTAGGGAATATAAACGAACATGAAGGTGAAGGATGTGATGGGAAAGGGCATCGGCTAATAAACCTCGCAATGCATCATATTTGGCCTGGTTATTGGTGGTAGTACCAATGCATACACCATTCGAGAGAACAAGCGAATGTAAGGGGGTAAAGATGTCCCAACATGCCGAGGCTAGATTTTGGTAGTAGCAACTTGCACCATTGGCATAATCGATATAAGGTGTGGATGGGGTTCCATATGAAAGGTGCCACAAGACAAAAAATGAGAGGATGATGAACAATGTTGGCAACTTGAACACAAGGTAGAAATCAAACAAACACTGCTAGAGGGAGTGCTCTGGGTAGGATGTATACCACCCACACACCAATGGGTAGGAGGTGTGCGGGAGCCGCTCGTAAATCTTGTGTCAGTCGTTGAAGTCACAATAGACACGGGATAAGGCTGGGACTTATGGGAGAGAAAGATGAAGTTATGGGTGGAAAAGGCTTCCATGATGTCGTCATCATAGTAAAATATGGGGTGACTAGTGGAAGGGTATCCACATGACGTGGCAAAGCTACCTGACTCATAATCATTAGAAGAAAGGTTCACATGCACATAATCATGGGGGGTGACCGAAGAACATGCAGATAAGGGGTCCACTGATCTTGAGCCCAGGGTGATCACGGAAGGGAGTTCAAGTGAAAAATAAGGGGAATTCTGAGAGGGAGTTTCCACCGTGGATCTCATGGATGACGACAGGTAGAGGATGGTGGCCTAAGACTTTGTCATCTCAACATCAGGAAGGGGAATTTCAATGGGAGCAGAGGTATCCTCAGGTTGGCCCAAATCATACTACGCGAGGACGGGAGAGGCGGATTTGTTCTGTTCAATCTCGTACTCCCAAAATACCTCCAAAGAGGCGGGGTAGTGCGTGAGGCAGGGACAACGATGGGTATAGTGGCCATGGAGATCACAAAAACCACAAGGGTGGTTGGTGTGAATAGTCTTGGGGTTCTTGGCTGCAGTTGAGGTAGGAACAGAGGTGTCCGGGACCGTAGACTCATGGAACGTGACATTAACCATGGGATTGATGCGAGGAAATTCAGGAGAATGATGGGTTGCATGACCGATAACATCACACAAAGCACACAGGGGGGTACGCTTTGGAGGCTGAGGAGGAGAAGGGTTTTTCGGAGCAACCTTGTCTTTATGTGCCTTCTTGCAAGCTTTACCCCCCTCACCCGAAGCTTTCGCAATAGGACTAGGTTCTTGTTGAGGTGGCTGAGGCACGGAAGTAAAGGGAGGGGTCATGGGGAATAGTTAAACCAGGGTAAATGAAGTATAAGGTTTGGGTTGACCAGGCAGGATAGTGGATGGGGGATCAATGTACCAGATTGGGATCCCGAGGGTCATGTTTGGAAGGGATAAGGTAGCCATAATAGGTACCGGAAAGAATCCAAGAGGGGGAGCTAGGAACGGTATCTGACCAGAGGGGTAATGGCTAGGTAGGATAGCTCTGAGATGGTTAAGGCCATGACGAACGATGCCAGGAGGATAGGGAGGCTCATGGATACCAGTAGCTGATCGGGGGACTTGAGGAGGGGGTCTTGAAGGCTGAGTAGAGGTGCTAGGAGCAGGTTTCGGGGGGCCTAGATGTTGACTATTCGAAGCGGGCTGCTTGAGGTCAGGCTGGGACAATTGCATCATAAAAACATTCGATGAGCTAGGATTAGAGACAAGAGGAGAAAGACCAGGGAAAGAACAAAGTAAAGAGGAGTCTTTGTAGACTTCAGATGAGACACTGGTCAAAGGTTCGACTATTTGTTTTTTGGACACCTAAGAGATGATGGACTCAGGGGAGGTCTGAGACTTCAGTTCGTAATATGTCAATTGGTCGATGGTGACAATCTTTCTGTTGTGAGGAAAGCATATCTTGTGGTGAACTGCATATGGGAAATCAGACATCACATAAGTGTATCTATGACCCAATAAAATGTTTTAGTCTAAGTGGGCATTAATGACTTCTACGTAAACACAAACAGCCTTGCCCGCAAGAGTAATAGGAAAATTGCAGAACAGGCCTATGGCATGGGAACAGTGGCCATCCACGCTTGAAGGGTGATAGTGGAAGGGGCCAACTCGAGAGATCCAAGTTGCTTCCAAGCGGAAGCGAACATCACATAGCTTAATGCTCCCTCATCCATGTTACAACGGGAGATGTTGGCATTCCGAATCTTGAAAGGGATTTGGAAGGCGACGGAAGTAGGAAGGGGAGGATGTTCTGATCAGTCAACATCGAAGATGATCAAACGATCATATGAAGGATTCACAATGCCCATGGAAGTTAGTAGAGAGTTTCATTGTGAAGGGCACAATTGGAGGAGTTCTAGCATTGAGATGGAAGCAAGGGATTGTGCCAAATCATCTAATATATGATACGAATGGGCAGCTTTGCCAAAAGCAATGTTTTAGTGTAATGGTCCCTTGGGGATCTTGGTATGAACCTCTGCCTTAGGCTAAGGGATCTATAAAGGACCATTGTTTGTCAAAAGAGGCTCTATGGAACCTGAAGAATTAGACTCAGGGGCAGACATAGCAGGAGGCTTGTTGTACTAACGGGACCGAGTCTGAAGGTTGAGGTCAACGGTAATGGGTTGGTCAGAGTTCATCATGAGAATTTGTAATTAGAGGTACCAGATGGAGGATGTTGAGTGGCTGTGTGACCTTTAGGGGGTTGGGTGGCCACGAATCCTTTCAGGGGGAAGGGATTGGTAAACACAGCTGGCTAGATAGGTGCAACATGGGGAGGAACCGAAGGGGAGGCTTTCTATCCTCGGGATGCTGCTTGAGCTTCCCAAATGTACGACATCTGAGGTAAAAGAGGACAATCATGGGTATAGTGACTGTAGACACCGCAACAAGAACAAGGTTTGTTCGTGCAAACAGGCTTGTCCTACTTGGGCTGAGTGCCCTGTTGCTGGTTAGCATTGTTAGGTGTATTCCCATGCCGATTGGGCCCTATATTATCTGGTCCAGATTGGTTTTGGTTGCCTTTCCTCTTCTTTTTAGAAGTATGAGGATTAGTCACACCATGTTGTGCATACACCTTCCCTTGAGGGGGTGGTGGCTACTGTTGCAGGGGTTGAGAAGGCAAGGGAGGCTGAGGTGTTAATGCTGGGGGAGCTAGAGAAGCAGGTTGCGAATACGGATAATAAGGAGGTTGGGTAACATTGTGGTAAACAGGTTGGGCAAAAGGAGGAGGCATTCCGTATCCTGCATACATGCTAGTAGGAGGGGGGGAATTGTTGGATAAGTTGGCCCCTCCCTGAGGGAAACCATAACCCATGGGAGGATGATTGTGCAGATGAGAAAGGGCTCCAATGATACCGTCGGTGGCATGGGATGCCCCCAGTGCATTAACACCACCCAGTCTAGTGAGATCAAGTAAGACGGTATAAACATAACCAGATTGTGCGTAGATTAGGTCATATTTCAACACAATCTGGAAGGCAGCTTCTTTGGTCTGAGGGATATTAGATGCGACATCTTTTCCAATAGCAAGAAAAATGGATCTGAAAAACTAGTCCATGTAGACACATTCTTCAAAGGTTAGGGGCTCAACATAGGCTCTTTCTTCTCTGTCATTCTTGGACGTGATCGGCTAGGCAGGTCGTAGACGATTGAAGGAAAGAGGTCAAAATTTTGGTACGAGTGTCATAACAAAGGGGAAGCTAGAAGTAAGACAGAAAAGCCCTGGAAAGAGTCACAAAGGTAGTGTGAGAGGAGGAGGTTTGGTCAACATAACACTTAGAATATTCTCCAGTAATCATACGCTGGAACAACCGAAGATGGATAGAGCCATCAGTGATGGAGTTAGACGAACACCACATGTGGAAATATCTAACATGGTTTGTAGGATATTCTCGAGCAAGACCTTCAATATTGGGGATGTCAAAAGGGATCTTGGTTGGCATAGCAGGACAACTAGGATCATGGTGTATGGGGTCATTAATCAACTGGTTAAAATCGGGAAGACTGAGGCTTGCCATATAAGGGAGCAAGGGAGAATCCAGGATAATTCCTATTGCAGTCCCACTAGTAGTATTTAAAGCATTAGGGTTGGGGCTACCACCAGCATTAGGTCTTGAACCAGACATGCTGAAGGTGACAAGAGGAGAACCGAGGATAGAACTAGAAGGAGAACTCGATGAACTAGAAGTGGAGTCAAAATGGGGACTCGATGGAGGAATAGCTCGAATCCTACACGGAAGAGTAAGTATTTATAACATAAACTGAGGAAGAACACCAATAATTCTCTAGTATAAATTCCCTAGGGGCGCAATGATGGAAGAACAGACACAGATCATAGAAGGAAGAGATACCAACAAGGGCAAGGAGGTGCAGGATCAAATGATTATAATCTCAAAACAATGTAAAAGAGGTGTGGGATAAAATGATTACAATGTTATAGTCTTGGCCTAATGGTGTAAACCAGGAAAGTAAATTGAATACGATAGAAAAATACGACAGAAAATAAACAGTTAAATATGCATCAATCTAAACCCAAGGAGGCAGGCTTCCGAAGAAATAGTCTATGGGTGGGAAAAATCTAGTCAAAACACACAAAAAATGGCCAATGGATCTAAATTCGGGAGGGACAGGGATCTAAAGGTCATATCTGCAGGAAATAGGTGCAGAAAATAGCAAAAAACCAGAGGTAAAAATGTTGTAAAAGAGGTTGTGAAAGGCTACAACCTGAAGGGAAATGGAGGGAACCCTAGAGGAGGACCAAACAAAACTGAAAAGAGGTGTTTTGGATGGATTAATAACCAATCTAAAATGGATCTGAAATTACAGGATTAGATCTGAAAAAAATGGCTAAACACACTGAAATCTTAGACGACCTACTTCATAAAATCCTCCTAGAAAGCTGGAAGTGTGTTGAAGCCCTAGGGGGCTTGGTTCATACTTTGATGAGTAAAACAGAGAAATTATAGGTAAAAAATGAGTGGAGACGGAGTTCAGACAAACCTGAACAGTAGCCCAAAAAAACTTAGAAAAATCATAGAAAAATTCACACAAAAGGTATAGGTCACAGTTTCTGACCTGTTTTCAGCAGAGGTTGCAAGTTTTAAGCAGTTTTCTACGTCCTGAAGGTTGAGGTCGCAGATTTTTGCCCAAAAAGTGAGATCTTCACTTCTGACACTCTTGGGAGCAGTTTTCAAAAAAAAGTGTTGTCTCAACTGCGGCTGATACATGTCACCTGCACAATAGGCCTAGAAACACACAAAAGTTAGAATTTTTACTGTTTTTGGGTTTTTAAGGTAAAAAACAACATCAAGAAAAGAAAAACAAGAAGATGAAGAAAAAATATAGGTTTTGAATCAGCTGGTCATGTAGGGACCAGAAAAATGACAACAGCCATAATTATAAACCCTTTTGGAGTCGTCAGTTGTTAGTGTGAATTCTAATCGCAAGCGTATGAAAAAAGCTCATTTTAGTTGTGTGTAAAAAATAGCCCTAACATCAAATATGGATGCCAATTTTCTTAGATCTGTAGTTAGTTGACCAAGATAAATGCTACAAAATCCAGATCTGTGCAGTTAAATACATTAAACAATAAATAAAAGCAAGAGTTGCTCCATGCATCAAATAGACAAGAAAAGAACATTTTTAAAGAATATTTTTATTGATGACACCTGGGAAGGGAACATAGAAAGATGTTACTAGTCCCCCTCAATAGGATGGGTTATTTTCTATCCTTAGCAATTTAGATCTAAGATCTCTCTCTCTTGATGGTGTAGAAAACCCAGACAAAAATGGAACTCAAAGGGAGCTCACAAGAAAAATGGTAGCAAAATATGACAATGATGGAGGATCAAAGTCAAACCAAAAGTATAGATCCAGAGTGATCTTTAGGCAACAAAAAGTAGTGAATGAATGGAAAAAACCTTGTGTTTATAAAAAAATATTGAGTTAGTCTAGATATTGGTGTATAATTAAAATATTATTAACCAAATCTAGATCCAACTTTAATGGAATATTTTATTAATTTTTTTGGAGGGAAAAAGAATTTGAATTTGGTCAAATGCCTTTATTTGTAAATAATAAATAAATAGATGATTTATTTATTATTTTAAGAGTGTGGCGAGTAATAATTGAATAAATAGTGATTTATTCAATTATTTCTAAATTATTTAGTCAAATTCAGCAAGGAATATTATTTAAATAATGTTTAAATCATTCTTCCTAGAAAATAATAAGATAAAAAGTGATGTATCTAATTAATTTTCCCATTTTGGGTTAAATATGACCAGGAATATTAATTAAACTATTGTTTAACTAATTATCCCTCGAGGAATATAAAACAAATAAGGATTTATTCAATTATTCCTCATGGGGTTTCCTGTTTAGACAAAAACAACTTAATAGATTATGGTTTACTAAGTTATTTTCCATAGTGAAATAAATTTTACTTAGGGTAAAATTTGTGTTACATGCTATACTTTGGTCCATCTAATAGTAACAAGTTAGATGACCAAAAATTGGTGTAACAACTAGTGAGTGGAATTTAAAGTGGGGAGTTGGCTTTGAATGATGTGGTTAATGAGATCATCCTCATTGGGTTGCCCCCCTCTAAGAATAGTATCTATGTAAAAATGGGGTAAGGTGTGGTACTTTACACTTCATGCTCTTCTTCTTCATCTACAAACAACAAGGGTAGGTCATGGTCAATGGAATGTTGGGTAGGAGGATATAATACCAGTAGTTTGGACAAGGGCCCATTCTTTATCATCACATTTCTAACCCTACAACTGATTAAGAATCGATAGTGGCCAACCAAGGTCTTCCTAAAATGAGAGGATATCCATTAAACCTAGTATTTGGATAGAGGACCAAGAAATATGTGGGGTACTCTAAGGATTCAATCGAGACCATCACATCCTCAACAATTCCTTCTGGAGCCACTGTGGATCTATCTGCAAGTTGTAGAATAGTGGTGGTCTTTCTCAAGGCTCCTTGGAGGTTGATTTTAAGCGTAGTTTTCCTGGTGATCACATTGATGCCAACCCAAAAATCAATCAGAGTGTGGGGGACTATGACACCATCAATGTGTACATATACTACTAGACTGCTAGTGTCCAAGTACTACGGGAAGATCACCCTTCCCAATAGTAATTCAAATAATTTTCCCACAATATTGATGGTGGGGGTGTCTTTATTCTTTCTCCCTGAATTTTTAAAACATTTTTCTTTCATGTGTCTATTTTAAATAGGGAAATCCTTAATGGCTTGGAGAAGGGGTATTTTCACACTTAGGTTTTTCAATTCTCCCAAGAGTTCAGTCTCTTTTGGCATATGTCGACTAGGGTGGATCAGGCACTCAGGAAAAGAAGGTTGATTGGTCTGAGGGTTCGTATCTTACTTTTCCTCAACCTCTACAGGTGGAGATGGAGGATTATTGTTTAGAAGTACTCTTCCATATCTGAGGTTGATTTCATGTATCTCCACAACATAAGTTGGATAGGATGTTTCCCCACTGTAAACCTATTATGCCTACTTCTTTTTCGGGTTCATATTGGCATGGGAGGCATCTGAGGCAACTTAGGTGGAGTAGAATGAGTGATATGAGGTTGAGGTTGGGGTGAAGGTAGTAAAGAAGTTTGTTGGTTGTGTTGGGGCCTCCACCCTTTTGATGGGTTTCTCAACTGAGGTGGTTGAGGAACATACTATTGGAAGGGTTGGTTTATAAGCTAAGGGTGATATGGAAGGGTATAAGCCCAAGTAGGAGGTGTAGGCCATGATGGAGGAGTGGATGTGTACCAACACTACATAGGTACATTTTGGTTTGTATGGTAGTAGGAGTAAGGTGCACTTTGCATGCCCTGTTGATATGACCGAGGCCCTTGAGGCCTTCACTGGTTTATGAAACATAGTTTCTCTGGTCCTCCTTCCCCACCTTGATATACAACTTTGAGACGAGGTAAGGGGGGACACTTATCTATGGCATGTTTCTCTTCATAGAATAAGCAAACCTCTATGACATTTAGTGGAAATTCATTTTGAGGGTTTTTTGGGGTACATCTAGGGAAAAATATAGCCAAGGCCCTCTTTTCTTCCTATTTCTTCCTCTTGATATGCATTGTGTCCATTTGAAAAGAAAATGTATGCAACATATCACATTTGAAGTCCTCAAACATATTCCCAATCTAATTCTTGATGGAGGTGGAAGAGGAAGGGGTGTTGGTCATGCTTTGGATAGCTCTACCTTTCTTCCTAACTGCCCTAGAGTGGTCTCTAAAGATAATTTTGATCTCCTCATAAGGTAGCAGGTAGATGTCTCCTCCCTAAAACATATTAAGGGTTTCTATCACCTCTTCCTTGATCCCTCAGAGAAGTACCAATTTAAGTGATCCGGGATCAAGGGTGTAGTTGGCTCTTATATATTTTAGTTGGAATATTTCTTCAAAATCCTCGATGGATTCATCAAATCCCAGAGTCATCCTAAATATCTCCTCTTTAGTCTCTTTGGACCTGTAGTAGTCTCTATATTTTTTGTTGAAGGACTCTTGCATCTATGCCCAAGTAGTGATATTGTTCCCAGGAAAATGCACAAACTAGCACAAGGCTACATCCTTGACGGTGGATGTGAAATTTTTTAGCTTTTGGTCATATGAGGCATAGTCATAAGTCCATCATACAATAGAAAACTTGAACATGAAGGTGTCAGGACCCTCAAAAGTAAGGCCATGTAAATGTTGAAGGGATGAGGGACTAGTGTTCTACATTCTAGTTTCTCCATTTGTTTATCTAATGGGAAAGACTCCTTAGGCCCTGTATTCAGCCATGGCTTGAATTGGTGAAGAAAGTCCCTCTGGTGAAGCAAGTTCCTCTTCTTCTCCAATAGTTTCTTCAAAATTTTCAACTGGTTCACCTATGGTGTGTTAAGCCTCATAGTCACTTAAGAAGAGTAAAGGGTGACTGTGTGGAGATGTGGGGGTTTTTGGTAAGATTTTTTTTTTGTTATCCCTACTCCTACGAGGCATGAAAGTCAAATTGTTTTTGTATTTTTAAATGTTTTGGAACCAGATGTAAGGGAAAGCATAAAATAATGCTAAAGAAGAACCAAACGTCTAATTAGACACCTCCCCGAAAACAATGCCAAATTGTTTTGAGCCTTGGTATTGTACCAAGAGTGCTACAACTCCCAGAGGCTACTCAACTTTACTTTATCAACCTAGGGTTCATGTAAAATTGGATTTGACAATTCTATAGGCACAACATATGAGTTCTACTCATGCCATCCTCATCTAAGTTCTACAATGAGGTGCTACTACTAGGTTTACTTCTAGGAAAGGATGGCTGCCACACTTCTAAATGTAATCAAAGACTAGAAATAAATCATGACCATTACTCTATCAACGGGGAAAGAAAATAATCTAGATCACATCTAGCTAATTGTAAGAAAGAGACATTCACACTTGTGCTAATGCAAGAAAGGAAATTACACTAAGTGGCATTTAGAAGGTAGATTGATTAATTGAATTGTAGAAAAGGAAACTAATCTAGAGCACACATATTGAATCAAATTACTAATTGAGTCGTATCTATATCACACTTAGCTATTGTGTTTAATGATGCATCTAGTAATGATATAATCACACTTTTAAATGACTATGTTTTGCAAAAAAAAAGGAGGCATTGAGGTGGTCTGAGAGGGACCCTACGCCAGAGGTTCAGAGGTGAAGGCCTATTGGTGGCTTGAATAGGCTTCTATGAGGTGAAAGAGTGATTTTGGGCTGAAGGAGAGAGTGTTTGGCACTGCTACAAGAAACTGCTATAGGATTTCCTCTAGTGTTACAGGATGTCCTAAAAAGCTACAGGAAATTAATTGTGTGGATTTTGAGGCTAGAAATGGCGAGGAAAATGTTACAAGAGGTGGGGTGAAGGTGGCTCTAGGTATATGAAGGGTATCCAAAAAAATTTCCAAGCTTAGAACTCTTCGCAAATATTTTCTTGCACCTTCAAGGTGGCTCTCGGTGATGTGGTGGTGATTTCCAAAAACAGGGTTGCAGGTGAATTGGATGGAAGGTGATGGATGAAGGGTGGAGAATTAAGAAGATGGTGCTAAAGGAGTCGTCATCTGCTGCTCTATTCAAGCCTATAATCAAACTAATTGTTCATGCAATGACCACTGATAAAATTTTCATAAAAATGGTGGAAAAGATGAGTTGAATTTAAATAAACCTGCCTATGCAAATCACACAAAAATGTACCTTTTCATCTACAAAGTGTTTATGATAAGATATGTAAACTATGTAAATTTTCCAAGAAAACATAAACTAAACGGCATTTTGGTCTGTGGTGGAATCCTCAAGCTCCAATGGAAGAGGTGAGAGAGGGAGGATTATCACACAATTTTGAGGTTTTATATGCTACTCAACATAAAATTAAAGAGATTAACTACTGCAACATAAGAGAAAACATAAGTACATAAGAGAGACTGAAGCCAATGGATTGGGCCCTAACCCATAATCTCAACTCCCTGAAACTAACTCAGTGGAGAAGAAACCAAATGCTCATTTTATTTCATAACCAGTCTTGTAACTAACATATGAAAGTCAGAAATGTCTAATACAAGAGCCAAGAGTGCTCTAGCTACATCCAAAAATTGAATCCTAGTGATATCTTGCTCTATCCTATTTATGCTAAAGGGTAGCTACCAACAGCTCCCTAAAAAGTAGGTATTTTTTCCTTTGTAACTGCAAAAAAGTGGAGCTTCACTCCATTTTATCTTTCACTTGCTTGGCTGCCTCTGATTTTGAGTTGTTGGAGGAGAATCTTGAGGAGACATTGGTTGCCTTTAGGAGATAAGGAGGTGGTCAACCCTCCTACAATCACTCCTTTCTGTCTACTCTGAGCCTTTGTTGTGCAATATTCCTTAAAAATGGCATCATTCCCCTGATTTTCTTGCATTTAAACCACATTAGGCCTCGAAGCATGACAAACCTTAATACACCATTCTCAATAAGAAAAATATGAAAAAATGCAATGACAATTGAGATTGATAGAAAAATTAAGATAAAAGGGTGACAATTAACCCCTTAGAGTGTAGCTAATGATGACGCTCATCGTATTGAAGAACCACCATATTCCAAAGATCGATATGAGGAAGTTTGATCGCAAGGATCCTATAACATGGATACTATAAATGGAGTAATATTTTAATCTTCATAATTTTCAAAACACACAAAAGGTGCACACTGAAACTTTATATTTGGAACCCAATCAGTTTCTATGGTGTCGATGGCTTTGTTCTCATAAACCACTTGTCACTTGGTAAATTTTTATGGAGGAAATGATAGCACATTATGAGGATACAAATAGAAAAACCTTCTTTAGCCAATTGATAAATATAAAAAAAAAGGGTTCAATGGCAGAGCACAATGATGAATTCCAAAAATTTAATATAAGGGTAAATGATATTCTAGAGGAACATAGGATTGATGTCTTCATAGGGACTTTAACAGATAAAATCCAACATGGATTTCACCTATGGGAACCTGATTCATTGGAGAAGGCATTCGAGTTTGCAACACTACAAGGAAAAGACCATCTAGTGGATGTTTTTGAGGAACCCCACAGAAAAATACCCCATACATCCGTTTCTAGCGGAGGTTACTAGAGGAGATTGGCAGGCGAAGAGTTTTGCGGATGTTTTCTGATCGGTGTGCTTATCATTAAACGTTGCCCCGATTCTTTGCAAGACTGAAAGCACTGGTCGGCACAAAAAAATTGGCACACCAGACACTGTGAAATCCATACACACCCGCCCGGTGCGTTGTATTCTTATATAGAACTGGTGCATCACACATCTTCCGTGCCAGTGCATTATAAAACACCATGCCAAAACTGAAATCGCCCGATGCGGTAGAATGAAACCGCACTGGTGCATCATAAAACAACGCGCCAAAACACAAATCCACTGGTGTGTTTGTGAGAAATAGCACTGGTGCGCCTATAAACCATGTGCACCAGTAAAGGGTTAAATTAAAAAAAACTTACGGCAAAAAACCCGGATTTTTCATTTTTCCAGTGCTCTTGAGCTATTAATTACCGATGCGTTCTCTACCATAGAACGCACCAGTGCACACAAAACATTGGCACACCGGACAGAGTGTGCGATGTACACACCCGCCCGAGGCGTCCAATTATGGTAACGCACCGGTGCTTCACTACTCTTCCACACCGGTGCATCATAAAACACCACGCCAAAATAGAAACGTGTCGGTGCATTCTTATCGAAGAGCACCAGTGCCCCTCTAAAATGTATGCACCGGAATAGCGTTAAATAAAAAAAATATAAGGCCAAAAAATCGGTTCTTTATGACTATTCCACACCGGTGCTTTACAAATATTCCGCCCCAGTGCACCATCAAAACAATGCGCTAAAACTGAAACATCCCAATGCGGTGATAGTGAACTGCCCCGGTGCATTATAAATAATACGCCAAACGCGGTACTGCCCAGTGTGCTGGTAAGGAAGCGTACTGGTGCACCTATGAAACCCCGTGTACTAGAACATGGTTAAATAAAAAAAAAATTTATGGCCAAAAAACCATATTTTTCACTTTCCTCAATGCTCCAGAGCTCTCAAGCACCGATGCCATTTCCCATTCTCTGATCCGCCCTGACATCGGTGCTCTCATTGTACCCATTGCACACATTACTACTCTGCATTGGCCACCAATCTCCAACTTGCATTTTGAAAAATGGTGGACAAATCTTATTTTGAAAATTTTACAGCCAATATGCCTCCTCGACGGTGAAATGTACAGGTATTCTTCTAGTTTTTCCATAATTAAGCCTTTTAGCAGATTAGAATTGAAATAAATTTAAAAATAGCCATTAAATATATATATATATATATATATATATATATATATATATATATATATATTTTTTTTTTTTTTTTTTGTCACGTAGTGCGCTTGAGTCATTCAGCTCGCACCGGATTGCAGTGCTTCTGGTAAATTTTACTAGCCACACCGCCACTGGTGCTAACGGTATTCGCACCATTTCCGGGGTGGTACCAAAAGGTGCCTCGCATAATTTTAAAATAAAAATAAAATAAAATGTAGTGCGCTCATTTAGCCAAGCACACTGTTGACCCAGGGAATCCCAATGCAGTGCATTGACGGTATTATCCACCTCGATATATTTCAGCGCACCGCATCCTACATTCCAAGAGGGTTAACGGTGCGGTCGGGTAAAAGACTACACTGTCGAATATGTAATTGTTATGAAGTCGGTGCACTGGAACAACTATACGCTCTAGGGTGTATATTTCAGTTAGCGCACCACTATTCTAAACCTAGATTTAGCCAACGGTGTTTGAAAAATAGATAGTTGCACCGAGGCCAGTGCATTGTATATCATTAGGGGCACTGAGAACGTGGCGCTACAAAATTAAGCCACGCTGCCCGCAATGCGTGACTGTTTTTGTGGCGCACCGACTGGTCTATTTTTTTTGTTTTCAAAAAATATATATATATGTATATTCCTAGATACATGTTTGTTTTAATAAAAAAAAATTATTTAATATGTCAATGGTTCAGAGAGAAGAGGAGGAACAGCAACAACAACAGGCTAAACAATATGACATTATTTTCCAATGGGAGGCCCGAGAGAGGAAGAAAGATGCATACCCTCAGCCTATTACAGCAGATACTCAGGGGATCCTTAGGCGGGTAGGCCTCCTCCAGTTCTATGAGGAGGCTACTTCCCTAAAGGCCCATAGTATGTTTCTAAGATATATTATCCACAATTGGAATGCCCACCGACAGGCTTTCCAGGTTGGTCCTGACCAGTGGTACACACCCACTGAGGAGGATATTTATTTTATTATAGGACTATGGAGGAGAGAGGTGGATTTTCCCTCATTCCCAGACATGCCAGCTGGTTGTGTAGCAAGGAGTCAGTTAGTTTACTCCCAAAGATACATTGGAGCACATGTAATGTCTCCTTTAGAGTTTCAGGTACCTAGAGGTCAGTTACGTATAGATTCATTTGGTAGACAGGACGTGCAGTGCCTCTCACTTATCATTTCGACCATTTTGCACAACACCAATGACGGGCAATGCATTAGTTGCTCTCTTTTATATTATGTTGATTCTTTAGTACAGCAGCCACGACTTATCAGGTGGTCTGCCATTTTTTTGTAGCAGTTTTGTACAACCTTAGATAGATGTCTTGCTCATGCACAAGGGAGGGTCAAATTCCATTTTGCTTCAGAGCTGTTTTATTTATTTTTTGAGAGGTTTCTAGAGATGAGACCTAGATTTTTTGGACAGCCTCATAGGCCGATGTTCGAGGCCCAGATGCACATGTGGGGGCAGATGATGCCCAAGAGGGGAGACACTATCTTTCTAGCCAGGATATCGCATGATGCACTGGACTTACTAGCCAGTGTTGACAGGCTGCATCCCTTCATTTTGGTCCCATGTCCTTATGCTGGATTAGATTGGCGAGGGTGTCCCAACATCCTCTTCACAAATGATGAGCCGCCAGATGATAGAGGTAATATTAGTACTGTTTTATTTATATTTATTCTAACATGTTCTTTAACTTGTTTTTATTAAATTGTGTAATGAAATTGTCTAATTATTGTTGTGTACTTGTATATATTTTGTAGACATTGGCTCTTTTGATGGCGAGGAGATGCTGGATCCACCACATGATCCAGGTGTCGATCCTGATGATAATCAGGACATGGCCGATGCCAAGAATGATCATGATAAGGATGAGGTCGGTGCAACAAAGAAACATGTTCCTGCTCATGGTGCACTGGTACCACCTTTTTCTAGGCACGGTCGACCCGAGACTAGATATAGGATGGAATTGGGCAACCAACTCTCTGCATTGATTGTTGATGCGGGCATTAGGCCCACTCATTACAGATACATACAGGAAAATGATAGGTTGTTCTGGATGTGGAGAGGCATGCCGCGTGACATGTACGGCCTGATGCGGCATGTCGTAGGAGCTACAACAGCTATTACGCAACTGAGGAGGACTGTCTGTAGCTATAGGCATACTAGTCTAGCCGCAACATGTGATGGACAGTCAACGAGCAGCGACTCACATGCATCTCATGACCGTTCACCTCGCATCGCGCCCGATGAGCATGAGGTTGATCCACTAGCAACATCTAGCAGTCATCATGGAGATGAGGCTGGACCATCGGCCACATCCAGTCAGCAGCCTGCAGTGCTATCCATCAGTACTAGTCATGATCATGAGCATGCTAGACCATCGACTGTCGAGGTTGCACTATTGACTGAGAAGGCGTCCACTACTATTGCTTATATTAATGTTGTACTAGTACCACTAGCTGATGCATCCATCAGTACTAGTGATCATGATCATGAGCAGGCTCGACCATCTACTGTCGAGGCTGCACCCTTTACTAAGCAGGCCACCTCCACTTGTACTGCTATTGATGTTGTTATACTACCACCAGCTGATCCATGACATTTATATTACAATTGTATACTTTTAACATTATTCAATTATATATATATATATAGTCCATGTATTTTATGTTCATGTTGCAGTTCTATGTAATTTACATGTTGGTGATCATCATGATGTGGTGCATATTTTTAGGTCATGTTAGATATGTTCATTTAATGTTTAGCTTGCAGATAGATGTGTATATGTGATAGCATGATTTATTTGACATGAGATGTATATTTGATGTTTGTGTTGTGATGATGTTAATATATAATGTTAATTTGATGTTTGAATGTTCTTTTTAGTCGAATATGATTTTGGTATGATGGTTATCATGATCGTGATGATGTTTATTAATTAATTTAATATTAAATGACCATGATATTTATTTATTTTCTTCTAAATAAGCTTAATCTATTAATCAACAGAAACACGAATATTTACATCAGGAGTTAACCAGGACTAGGCGTGAGGTCGAGGCCTGTTGATCAAAAATTCATAGTTGAGCACTGCCCTCTGAGAGGGAAACCAGTGCATAAGGTGTTCCAGCAAAAAACCAGAAATACATACATAAACATTTTGCATAAAGAAGACAGTGCCATAGCAAAAAACCAGGAACAGTGGAGGCGCTACTCGTCCGGTTCCTCTTCCACGACCCTGCACCAAAACTCATCTGGTTCACCATCAGTATTATACAGGTCCTATGTGGAGTGAATGACCTTTTCAGCAGCTGGGGTGCACTGTCCATCGCCCGGATGAGGCTGGTGCTGAGCATTTTCCGTGTCAGGGTCCTGAGTAGCAATTTGCTGCTCATCCTGCTTCAGCTCAATATCAATATTCATTTCATTGCCATGACTAGCATCTTCCACGGTTATGTCCATGTCCTGCTCATGCACATCTTCAGCATTCTGCCTTATGTCATTCATATCCCCAAATTGTCCAGTCCGCCTTCCAGAAGTGGGAGCCTCATCTTGAGGGGACTCACGGAAAACTATGGTGACCGAGGCGGTAATGCGAGGGCAATTGAGTGCACTTAGGAAAGAGAAGTGCCTTGTTTGAGAATGTGCAGGAGCATACTGGGGAGTGGGATACCATTGCTCAGACCGAAAGATTCGACCACGTGCAGCTCGTGAAGTTCTTGCAGAGGCATGAGAGTCCGCAGCAGAGGTGCTGGAGGACGGGGAGGAGCGCCTAATCAATCTCCGGGAAGAGCCTCGTCTGCTCCTCATCCTGTGCCTGAGACGAGGCATTCTTTCAATCAAAGCTGGAGAACTGGACGGAAGCTCTGGACAATTGGCCAATTGTGAGAGCGGAGGCGAGACGGAAGCTCTGGACAACTGCGCAAACCAATTCCCTGACTCTCGCATGCAATTCCCTGCAATAGAAATATGAATATTGTCGTCGAGCTCTATGCAACCATGAAGCCTGGTTCTCTTGCCGGTGACTGTGCGTTCGGAGGAGAGCTGCACAGTGGGAAAGCAATACACTGTAATAGGCCTGGGGAAGCTGCTTCCGGGTTGCTCGTTCACCATCCCGTTAACTAGAACCCCAAATCTGCTGCCAACCATCTGCATTAACCTCTCCATTAATGGAGTAATCACCATGTCCTGTTTACCTTGCGTGGAGATATCTCCAACTTCGCTTATGGAATTGTGAATCGCGCCAGGCTTTAATTGCCTTAAATGCTTCATGCTTGAGTTCAGGTGCCATCGGACACTTGCAGGTCCTCGTGGCCGACGTCTCGCCGGAGTGCCGTCTGTCCGACGCATTCCTTTTACCATGTTAACCACCCGCATCCGGGTATGACTATGATATTTATTAAACATTATGTCGTGATTGTAATTGAAATTTAAATTTTAATTGTATGTAAAATTGTAAAATTCTATTTGTCTTTATACTAATTGTAATTTTAACTGTAATTGTATGTAAAATATTTATTAATGTAAAATTTAAATTGTAATTGTAATATTTAATTTATTGTGAAATGATTGTAATTGTATATATGAAAATTTGTAATTCTAATTGTATGTAAAATTCTAAAATTGTAATTGTATTTGTATTTGTAATTTTAATTGAATTGTATGTCAAATATTTGTAAAATTGTAATTGTAATTGTAAATTGTAATTCTATGTAAAATTGTAAATGTAATTGTATGTAAAATTCTAAAATTGTAATTGTAATTGTAATTGCAATTTTAATTGAATTGTATATAAAATATTTGTAAAATTGTAAATGTAATTCTATGTAGAATTGTAAATGTAACTGTATGTAAAATTAAACTTGTAATTTTAATTCTTATCGTAATTCATGCATGTGAAATTAATTTAAAATTGTAATTGTAATTCTAATTGTAAATGTAATTTTAATTGTAATTGTATGTAAAATATTTGTAAAATTGTAATTGTAATTCTATGTAAAATTGTAAATGTAATTGTATGTAAAATTAAAATTGTAATTCTAATTCTAATCTTAATTCATGTATGTGAAATTAATGTAAAATTGTAATTCTAATTCTAATTCTAATTGTAAATGTAATTTTAATTGTAATTGTATGTAAAATATTTGTAAAATTTTAATTGTATTAATGTGAAATGATTTTATTAAAATATTTAAATTTGTAAATTTGCAAATAATTATAAAATAACAAATCTATAATAATACGACTTTTTGTAACATAATAAAGTTTATAAAATAATGAAAATAGATTCATGTACTTTAGAATTATCATTATTTTATTATCATCTTACATACAAAAAAAAAAATTATACAATTCGGTGTGCTTAGCATCATAACACGCACCGGTGCATCGTATTATGAAGACGCACCGGTGCTTCCCAACTCTTCCGTACTAGTAACGAATAAACACAAATAAAAAAAACACAACTCTATTTTCTTTAAGTGAAAAAAAAGCGGTAATTTGAAAAATGGGCGGCAATATATTTTCAAAAATCTAATTTTATAAAATAATTATGTAAATACAAAACACTTTTCATTATTTCACTATTTTTGCTAAAATTTTCAGCCAGATATTTGCAAGAGACGGACCTAGAGCAAGAGAGTACGAGGTCACTGTGGAGCAGCGAAATACGTTCGAACAGAAGTATTCAGAAAATAAAAAACTAAACCTCTGGTGATTCAAACCCTGTATCATAGAATTTCAAACCATCTCGTGGTTAAATTTTTTTCTTTTTTTACTTTTGTTCTGTAGTTTTATCCATTTTTACCCTAACCCCTTCACCTTTTTGTTTTTTCCCTTTCTTCTCCATGTTTCTATGATTTCAGAATTAGGGTTTTTCATTTTAGATTGACGTCCAACCCAAGGGACGACTTCCGTAGTAGGATCCCAATCCATTCGGCCATTGCATGAATTTTTGGAAAAAATGGATTTTCCTTTATCGGTGCGCCCTGCGAACGCTACTGCACTAATGTGCTGTATTCTACAATGCACCGTGCAAGTCCCGTGTAATAAAAAAATTTAAAAAAAAAATTTCTAAATCTGTGCGCCATATCTGAAATAGGGCACCGGTGCTCCATGTAATGAGGATAGCACCGTATGGTGTATGATACCATTTTTGCGGTGCATTTTTAAAACCCCACACATCCTACGGTCTATTACACTAATTTTGCAGTGCGTTTATAATACCCAACGCACCTTATGGTATATTACACTATTTTTGCAATGTGTTTATAATACCCAACACACCATACGATCTATTATACTGTTTTGTGGTGCGTTTTTAATATAGCCACACACTGCCTGTGGTGCGTACCTCATGAAAGGCACATCGATGTCTTGAGATTTATTTTCTACCTGAAAAGTTGAGAATTTATTTATAAATTTATTAATGAATGATATGGTACAGGTTTCAGATTGATAAAGAAATGACTGACAAGAGATCAAGTAACAAAAATAATTTTAACACGAGGAGAAAACCAAAAAAGGCAAGTTCTTTGTAAATTCTTTATAAAAAATATTATTTTTGAACTATATGTAAGTTTAACTAATATGTATTGTGTATTGTGTATCATGCAGAGCCAAAAAATGACGAAGCTTGATATGATTATTTTTTATCTAGGACCATAAGAGCGTAAAAGTTTAATGGAAAATTTGCAAAAGGATGAACCAGGTGAATGAAAAAATACTATTGATCCAATATGAGTTTCATTTTTTAATTATCATTAATAGTATACTTAAAATTATTAGGTAACATGTGTCAAACAATCTACTAATTCACATCTGTTTAAGGTTCTACAGGGACCAACAACTTAGAAAAGGAATGTTGTTCTAAGAAAAGAAAAAAATTAGAACATGCAAATGAAAATGAATTGCTCCTTAGCTCATTTAGAGTGGTGCTGGAAGTTAACGAAAGGGGGAAAAACTTTTACAAAAGTTTGAGGGATCTAGTGGAATGAATGTATAGATGTTCTTTCCACTTACAATACAAAAATAAATCCAATGATTCCAAGAACCAAATTTTATCTAAACTACAAGAAGAGTTTCTAGAGAATTGGTCAATGAGACATGTCAGACTTTTAATAGTAAAAACGTACAACCAAAAAAAAGAAGGAATGAAAAAGTAATATTCCTTTAAATGTTTGTCTATAATTATTTATAAATATCACTTTTGTTATAATTACTTTCCATGTATCAATATAAAAATTAAATATTTTATTGTCATGTTACATTTTCAGGAAGATTATGAAAATCTCAAAAGATGAATGAGCTGATATCAGCAATATGCCAGTAGGAATGTCCAAAAAGGTGTACAAGGAGATGGTCAAAGAAATGGACAAAATTGCATCACAGGAGGAGCCATCTCAACAACAACATGCTTCAAATGTAATATGTAATCATTGAATTTTTCGATCATTAGGTACAATAAATAAACAATTTAGCATTAAATATTAATTTTCAAGAATTTTCTTGCATAAAAGAAAAGAAAATGGAACCCATTCAGCACATAAAACAGGACGACAAGGAAGAAAATGGTTGATCTCTAAGTTTGTGAGTAATTGTTACTTCCTTATAACAACTTAACTAGATTTCATTTTTGTATTTTTTAAGTTGTTTTACAAAAATTATCATTGAATGTCTTCAAACAGGTGCTAACATACAAAGAAGAACCATCAGACGAATTGATTGAAATTGGGTTAAATATGGGTTGTGAGTATATGTTGGCATATCATAATTTAATTGTGGAATTTGTAAGCATCTATCGATCTTGTTTTACTTAGCTCCGTTTATAATTAATAGAACAAAAACATCTTTTATATTAAATATATGATTTGTTATGGGGTATAAAACTTGCAGGAAACAAAGTATGGAACTGCGCCAACAGATGAAATTTTGAAAGATGGCATGGTACATGGTTTTGAAAGAATGTGTATAGTTTATGAGTCAATTGTTGCTATGGTACGTCATTTTTCTTTTCAATTTACATTGATATATATTATTTAATATTGCAATATTCATTATTCTCATCGATGTATATACACTCATTTCAATTTATTTTCATGTTTGTAGATGGAAGGTGAAGAAGAAAAAAACAATCAATGTTGTGAACAAAAAATTCCTGAAAATAACCCAAGTCATGGAAGTAGCTCTAGCAGTGACAAAAGTTCAAGTGAAGAATGATGATCACTATGCTTGGATATCAAAGAAAGACATTTTATTTTTTGAAATATGTCTGTGAAATCATACATTTTGTGTAATGTAATGGACATGGTGTCCCAACTAAAAGACGAAGGGATACGAATAACTATCCCATTTTGTATGATAAAGACTTTCTTATTCTTATATATATCTATATATATATATATATATATATATATATATATATATATATATATATATATATATATATATATAATCATAAAATATGTTTTAATTTATTCTATTACGTTCTCCATTGTCGTTCTCAAATGCACTAATAAAAATTTAATTCATATGAATATTGTTATAAGATGTTTCTACTTTTGATGAATAATGATTTTAAAATAATCACAATAATTGGATTGTCACAGGTCGATGTTTCTAAAAAAAAACTGAAAAACCGATGCGTGTTAGTAACTGTCGACCGGTGTGTTTATGTGTCTATACGCACTGGTGTTGTATGATCTATGGGCACCGCATAAATACCGATACCAGTTATAAATATTGGTGCGTTTGTGTGATATTGTGTACTGAGGCGTTATGTATCTATAAGCACCGGTGGATTTGTACGATCCATGGGCACCGCATGAATACCGACACCAATTATAAATCTCGGTGCCTTTCTATGATACAGTGCACCGGTGCGTCATAAAGGCATACGCACTAGTGTGTTTATACATCCTAGGGGCACCACACAAATCCCAAGACCAATTAGAATGGCCACATGCGTTGTATGACCAACACTACGCCCGGTGCGGTTTTACACCTAAACGTCCCGGTGCGTTCGTTTAACTGAGGAAGCCCTAGGGCGTCGTCTTCATGTACGCACTGATGCGTTAGATCCAAAGTAGTGCATCAAAGAAAAAACATCCGTAATAACCTCCGGCTGCCCATTTTTTTTTAGTTGTGTTGAATTTCCGTTAAAAGCTCTACCAAAACCTCCATAACCATAAACAGATGTTGTAGCAAATGTTTTTTTGACAATTTTGGCCAATTTTATAACACTAAAAACCTCCTTTATAACCTCTGCTAGAGGGTCTTTTCGTTGTAGTGCAAAAAAATTTGAAAGAAAAATTATGGCGATAAGGAATCCTACTACTCACAGCTATAAATATAGAAGTGTTGCTACTCCTAGTTTTCCATAACCTACAAGGTTGACAACAGTTGATCTGAATGTGCATGTGCTTGAGGATTGTATAAAATGCAAGTAAATTAATCGAGTTCTTAAGGTGCTTGAGTTAAATTATTTAACACATTTAAACATGAATTTAACTCAAAAATTGCATAAATAATAGAGAAATAAATCCATAACAGTAACCACAAAACAAGTGATGAAGGAGTTCACTCCTCCTAGGCTACGTCTCCTACTCCAGCTTCCAATGCTTGAATCTCTTTCATTATGCTCATAAAATGGTGATTCAAATGAGTTAAAGTGCTCAAATGGATTCAAAACCTACTCCAATAGCTTCAGAGCTATTAAAAATTCCTTTCTAGCCTCTTTCTTCTCCCAAAAATACCAAAAACTGAGAAAGTTATGAGTTTCCCAAGTTTTGTCGCTAGTTGACCTACAAATTCGCGAAGTTCGGCCAAATGTCGTACAGTTTCACCCCATTTTTCGCTAACAAAGCAACAAATAAGTGCAATTCCTATGAAAATTATGGGACCGTTAATTTCTCCATTAACTCGTGTGTGTTGGTGGTCAAATGGGCGCTCCATGTGACCTAGGGCTAGCCCCTGTGGCTAGTCCCCTCCATTGATGATCTCAGCTTAACCGTCGGGTTGGTCACATTGCACAGTTAGGGCTTCACGGTTTTATAGGTGGTGATGGATAGCGGAGATAGTTGGTGGTCTGGTGGTTGCGATCACATGTGGTGGTTACGACTGCAGTTATGACTCGCGATGATGGTTTACAACGATGGTTTCAGCACATGGTTTGTGGTTAGCCGCGATGATCACATGCAGAAGGTTACAGTTATGGTTACTGCAATGGAGGTAGGCTAGCATATTGCCCCCGAACACCATGCTCGCGGTCCCGTGGTGTGGGGGTGGCCAACAGCTAGGCCCTAGCCCACCCCCAACTCCATATGCACCATTATTAAACAACAAATATGGTTTTAAACCATAATCTAACAAGAAATGCACCAGTGGTATGATGGTAATTCTGTTGGTTTTTTTAGT
>JAXQQM020087544.1:0-31593 GCA_034641835.2 Pinus albicaulis | reverse complement strand
TTGTAAAAAAAAAACATTTAAAAAAAAATTATAATGTTTTTAAAAAAAAAAAATTTACGATTCCATTAAAAACATTTACTAAAAATGATTAAACGCTTTAAATATTTGATTTAAACATATTAATAAAAATTTAGAACATTTTATAAAAGCTTTAAACCATTTATAAAAATTATTGAATGTCAGATTTATAAGCTTAACTTGATAAGTGTTTTACAATATTTTGAAATGTTATAAAAATCCTTTAAAATATTTTACAAAGTTTTTAAAATATTTTAAAAGAGCTTTATAATGTCTGAAAAACATTTTAAACGTAGATAGTTGGTTAAAAAAGAATAGAAGCAGGCTAAACTTTTCGGTTTTGATATCCGAGAGCATATTTGGGTACCCATTTTGGAGATGCAAGCGCAGTCCCAGATGCACAAAGTGACGAATTGAGTTTGGACCTCATTTCGAATGATCCGTGAAAAACGAACAGATGTGAATATCGAGGGCTAAACTTTTCGGTTTAAAAATTCAAGAGCATATTTGGATACCCATTTTGGAGATGCAAGCGTGGCCCCACATGCACAAAGTGATGAATTGATTTAGGGACTCATTTCGAACGATCCATAAAAAACGAATAGACGCAGATATCGGGGTTGAAATTTTCATTTTTGAAATTCGAGAGCATATTTGGATACCGCTTTTGGAGATGCAAGTGTGCCCCCGCATGCACATAGTGACAAATCGATTTCGCGACTCATTTCGGATGATCCGTCAAAAACGAATAGACGCAGATAACGGGGGCTGAAATTTTCGATTTTGAAATATGAGAGCATATTTGGATACCCATTTTGGAGATGAAAGCGTGGCCTCGGATGCACAAAGAGAAAAATTGAGTTTGGGCCTCATTTTGGACGATCCGTGAAAAACGAACGGACGCGAATATCGGGGGCTAAACTTTTCGGTTTTGAAATCTGAGAGCATATTTGGATACCCATTTTGGAGATGCAAGCGTGGCCCCAGATGAACAAAGTGACGAATTGACTTCGGGACTCAATTCAGACGATCCGTGAAAAATGAAAAGATGTGGATATCGGGGGCTGAACTTTTCGGTTGTGAAATCTGAGAGCATATTTGGATACCCATTTTGGAGATGCAAGCGTGGCCCCGCATGCACAAAGTGACAAATTGATTTCGGGACTCATTTCGGATGGTTCGTGAAAAAAGAACAGACGTGGAAGATGGGGCTAAACCTTTCGGTTTTGATATCCGAGAGCATATTTGGATACCCATTTTGGAGATGCAAGTGTGGCCCCAGATGCACAAAGTGACGAATTGAGTTCGGACCTCATTTCGGATGATCCGTGAAAAACAAACGGATGCGAATATCGAGGGCTAAACTTTTCAGTTTTAAAATCCGAGAGCATATTTGGATACCTATTTTGGAGATGCAAGTGTGGCCCCGGATGCACAAAGTGACGAATTGATTTCGGGATTCATTTCATACGATTATTGAAAAATGAATGAACACAGATATCGGGGGCTGAACTTTTCGGTTTTGAAATCTGAGAGCATATTTGGATACACTTTTAAAACATTTTAAAATGCTTTACAAGTTTTTGAAAATGATTTAAAAACATTTTAAACCTTTTTTTAAATATTGTAAAAGCTTTCTAAAAACATTTTTAAACCGTTTTAAAACACTTTTAAAACGTTTTAAAATTCTTTACAAGTTTTTTAAAAGGATTTAAAAACGTTTTAAAACATTTTAAAAGTGTTTTGAAACATTTTAAAACAAATTTAAAACATTTTAGAAGTGTTTTGAAACATTTCAAAATAAATCTTAAAAGCATTTCAAAATATTTTAAAATCGTTTCAGAATATCTTAAAAGTGTTTTGAAATATCTTGAAAGTGTTTTACAATATTTTGAAATGTTATAAAAATCCTTTAAAACATTTTACAACTTTTAAAAAATATTTTAAAAGAGTTTCATAATGTCTTAAAAACATTTTTAACGTGTTTAAAATCATGTTATAGCATTTTAAAAAGTGTTTTATAATGTTTTTAAAAATATTATTTTTTGTGATTTTATTAAAAAGATTTACTAAAAATGATTAAACGCTTTAAATATTTGATTTAAACATATTAATAAGAATTTGGAATATTTTATAAAAGGTTTAAACCATTTTTAAAACATTTATAAAAATTATTGAATGTCAACTTTATAAGCTTAACTTTATGAAATATTTTGAAATGTTATAAAAATACTCTAAAATATTTTACAAATTTTTAAAAAATATTTTAAAAGAGTTTTATGATGTGTTAAAAACATTTTAAACGTGTTTAAAAGCACATTATAACATTTTAAAAAGGGTTTTATAATATTTTTAAAAACGTTTCTTTTTTTACGATTTTATTAAAAACATTTAATAAAAAGATTAAACACTTTAAATATTTGATTTAAACATATTGAGAAGATTTTAGAATATTTTATAAAAGATTTAAACCATTTATGAAACATTTATAAAAATTATTGCATGTTTATAATATTAGCTTTATAAGCTTAACTTTTATTAAATTTTATTTAAAAATGTTTTTGAAACCTAAATAAATGCTTTCAATTATTTTAAATGTGTTTTGAAATGTTTTTCTAACATTGTAAAAGCATTCTGAAAACATTTAAAAACCATTTAAAAACACTTTTAAAATGTTTTAAAATGTTTTACAAGTTTTTAAAAAGGATTTAAATATGTTTTAAAACATTTTAAAAGTGTTTTGAAACATTTTAAAAGTGTTTTGAATCATTTTAAAAGTGTTTTGGAACATTTTAAAATAAATTTAAAACATTTTAAAAGCGTTTCAAAATATTTAAAAGTGTTCAAAAATATCTCAAGCGTTTGACAATATTTTGAAATTTATAAAAATGTTTTAAAACATTTTACAAATTTTTAAAAATATTTTAAAAGAGTTTTATGATGTCTTCAAATCATTTTAAAAGCACATTATAACATTTTAAAAAGTGTTTTATAATGTTTCTAAAATCGTTTCTTTTACGATTTTATTAAATGTGTTTATTTTAAAACACTCTTAATATAAATTTAAAATATTTTAGAAGTGTTTTGAAACATTTAAAAATAAATTTAAAACATTTTAAAAGCGTTTCAAAATATTTTACAAGTGTTTTAAAATATCTTGAAAGCGTTTTTTACAATATTTTGAAAATTTTTGAATGATTTTAAAATATTTTGAAATGTTATAATTATCCTTTAAAACATTTTACAAATTTGTAAAAATATTTTAAACGAGTTTTATAATGTCTTAAAAACATTTTAAATGTGTTTAAAAGCACGTTATAACATTTTAAAAAGTGTTTTATAATGTTTTTAAAACGGTTTTTTTTTTTGCGATTTTATTAAAAATGATTAAACACTTTAAATATTTTGTTTAAGCATATTAATAAGAATTTAGAATATTTTATAAAAGCTTTAAACTATTTATAAAACGTTTATAAAAATTATTAAAGGTTTATAATGTCAACTTTATTAGTTTAACTTTTATTAAATGTTATTTATAAACATTTTAAAAAAAGAAATAAATGCTTTTAAATATTTTAAAAGAATTTTAAAAGTGTTTTGAAATTTTTTTAAAACATTGTAAAAGCTTTCTAAAAACATTTTAAAACCATTTTAAAACATTTTAAAATGCTTTACAAGTTCTTTAAGAGGTTCTGAAAACGTTTTAAAACATTTTAAAAGTGTTTTGAAACATTTTAAAATAAATTTAAAACATTTTAGAAGTGTTTTGAAACATTTTAAAATAAATTTTAAAAGCGTTTCAAAATATTTTAGAAGCATTTCAAAATATTTTAGAATTTTTCAAAATATTTTAAAAGTGTTTTAAAATATCTTGGAAGTGCTTTACAATATTTTGAAATGTTATAAAAATCCTTTAAAACATTTTACAAATTTTGAAAAATATTTTAAACGAGTTTTATAATGTCTTAAATACATTTAAATGTGTTTAAAAGCACGCTATAACATTTTTAAAAAAAAATTATAATGTTTAAAAAAAAAAAAATTTACGATTCCATTAAAAGCATTTACTAAAAATGATTAAACGCTTTAAATATTTGATTTAAACATATTAATAAAAATTTAGAATATTTTATAAAAGCTTTAAACCATTTATAAAAATTATTGAATGTCAGATTTATAAGCTTAACTTGATAAGCGTTTTACAATATTTTGAAATGTTATAAAAATATTTTCAATGTGTTTTGAAATGTTTTTCTAACATTGTAAAAGCATTCTGAAAACATTTAAAAACCATTTTAAAACACTTTAAAACGTTTTAAAATGTTTTACAAGTTTTTAAAAAGGATTTAAATATGTTTTAAAACATTTTAAAAGTGTTTTGAAACATTTTAAAATAAATTTAAAACATTTTAGAAGTGTTTTGAAACATTTTAAAATAAATTTTAAAAGCGTTTCAAAATATTTTAGAAGCGTTTCAAAATATTTTAAAAGTGTTTTAAAATATCTTGGAAGTGTTTTACAATATTTTGAAATGTTATAAAAATCCTTTAAAACATTTTACAAATTTTTTAAAATATTTTAAACGAGTTTTATAATGTCTTAAATGCATTTAAATGTGTTTAAAAGCACGCTAGAACATTTTAAAAAAAAAATTATGATTCCATTAAAAACATTTACTAAAAATGATTAAACGCTTTAAATATTTGATTTAAACATATTAATAAAAATTTAGAATATTTTATAAAAGCTTTAAACCATTTATAAAAATTATTGAATGTCAGATTTATAAGCTTAACTTGATAAGCGTTTTACAATATTTTTAAATGTTATAAAAATCCTTTAAAATATTTTAAAAGAGCTTTATAATGTCTGAAAAAACATTTTAAACGTAGATAGTTCGTTAAAAAAGAATAGACGCAGGCTAAACTTTTCGGTTTTGATATCCGAGAGCATATTTGGGTACCCATTTTGGAGATGCAAGCGCAGCCCCAGATGCACAAAGTGACGAATTGAGTTTGGACCTCATTTCGGATGATCCGTGAAAAACGAACGGATGTGAATATCGAGGGCTAAACTTTTCGGTTTAAAAATTCGAGAGCATATTTGGATACCCATTTTGGAGATGCAAGCGTGGCCCCACATGCACAAAGTGATGAATTGATTTAGGGACTCATTTTGAACGATCCATAAAAAACGAATAGACGCAGATATCGGGGTTGAAATTTTCATTTTTGAAATTCGAGAGCATATTTGGATACCGCTTTTGGAGATGCAAGTGTGCCGCCACATGAACAAAGTGACGAATTGATTTTAGGACTCATTTCGGACGATCTTTGAAAACTGAACGAAAGCGGATAATGGGGGTTGAACTTTTCAGTTTTGAAATTCGAGAGCATATTTGGATACCCATTTTGGAGATGCAAGCGTGACCCCGCATGCACAAATTGATGAATTTATTTCGGGACTGATTTCGAAATATCCGTGAAAAATGAACGGACGTGGACATCGGGGGCAGAACTTTTCGGTTTTGAAATCCGAGAGCATATTTGGATACACATTTTGGAGATGCAAGCGTTTCCCCACATGCACAAAGTGAGAAATTGATTTCAGGACTCATTTCGGATGATCCGTGAAAAACGAACATACGTGGATATCGGGGGCTAAACTTTTCAGTTTTGAAATCCGAGAGCATATTTGGATAACCATTTTGGAGATGCAAGCGTGGCCTCACATGCACAAAGTGACGAATTGATTTAGGGACTCATTTTGGATGATCCGTAAAAAACGAACGGACGCGGATGTCGGGGGCTAAACTTTTCGGTTTTGATATCCGAGAGCATATTTGGGTACCCATTTTGGAGATGCAAGCGCAGCCCCAGATGCACAAAGTGACGAATTGAGTTCGGACCTCATTTTGGATGATCTGTGAAAAACGAACGGATGTGAATATCGAGGGCTAAAATTTTCGGTTTAAAAATTCGAGAGCATATTTGGATACCCATTTTGGAGATGCAAGCGTGGCCCCACATGCACAAAGTGATGAATTGATTTAGGGACTCATTTCGGACGATCCATAAAAAACGAATAGACGCAGATATCGGGGTTGAAATTTTCATTTTTGAAATTCGAGAGCATATTTGGATACCGCTTTTGGAGATGCAAGTGTGCCCCCGCATGAACAAAGTGACGAATTGATTTTGGGACTCATTGCGGACGATCTTTGAAAACTGAACGAAAGCGGATATTGGGGGTTGAAATTTTCAGTTTTGAAATTCGAGAGCATATTTGGATACCCACTTTGGAGATGCAAGCGTGGCCCCGCATGCACAAAGTGATGAATTTATTTCGGGACTGATTTCGGACTATCCGTGAAAAATGAACGGACGTGGATATCGGGGGCAGAAATTTTCGGTTTTGAAATCCGAGAGCATATTTGGATACACATTTTGGAGATGCAAGCGTTTCCCCACATGCACAAAGTGAAAAATTGATTTCAGGACTCATTTCGGATGATCCGTGAGAAACGAACATACGTGGATATCGGGAGCTAAACTTTTTAGTTTTGAAATCCGAGAGCATATTTGGATAACCATTTTGGAGATGCAAGCGTGGCCTCACATGCACAAAGTGACGAATTGATTTAGGGACTCATTTTGGATGATTCGTAAAAAACGAACGGACGCGGATGTCGGGGGCTAAAATTTTCGTTTTTGAAATCTGAGAGTATATTTGGATACCCATTTTGGAGATGCAAGTGTGCCCCCGCAGGAAAAGAATGACGAATTGATTTCGGGATTCATTTTGGGTGATCCTTGAAAAATGTACAAATGCGGATATTGGGGGTTGAAATTTTCGGTTTTTAAATTCGAGAGCATATCTGGATACCCATTTTGGAGATGAAAGCGTGGTCCCGCATGCACAAAGTGACAAATTTATTTCGGGACTGATTTCAGACGATCCGTGAAAAACGAACGGACGCGGATATCAGGGGTTGAACTTTTTGGTTTTGAAATCTGAGAGCATATTTGGATACCCATTTTGGAGATGCAAGTGTGGCCCCTCATGCATTGTAGTAACCGATTCGATTTCGCGACTCATTTTGGATGATCGTCCAACGAATAGACGCGGTGCCCGGGGCTGAAATTTTCGATTTTGAAATATGAGAGCATGTTGGATACCCATTTTGGAGATGAAAGCGTGGCCTGGATGCCTGAAAGTGACAAATTGAGTTTGGGCCTCATTTTGGACGATCCGTGAAAAACGAACGGACGCGAATATCAGGGCCTAAACTTTTCGGTTTTGAAATCTGAGAGCATATTTGGATACCCATTTTGGAGATGCAAGCGTGGCCCCAGATGAAAAAAGTGACGAATTGACTTCGGGACTCAATTCAGACGATCCGTGAAAAATTAAAAGACGTGGATATCGGGGGCTGAACTTTTCAGTTTTGAAATCTGAGAGCATATTTGGATACCCATTTTGGAGGTACAAGCGTGGCCAGCATGCACAAGTGACAAATTGATTTCGGAACTCATTTAGGATGGTTCGTAAAATGACGTGGAAGATGGGGCCCTAAAATTTTCGGTTATGATATCAAAGAGCATATTTGGATACCCATTTGTAATTTGCAAGTGTGGCGGATACAAACTAGCCAATTGAGTTCGGACCTCATTTCGGATGATCCGTGAAAAACAAACGGATGCGAATATCGAGGGATAAACTTTTCGGTTTTAAAATCCGAGAGCATATTTGGATACCTATTTTGGAGATGCAAGTGTGGCCCCGGATGCACAAAGTGACGAATTGATTTCGGGATTCATTTAAGACGATTTGTGAAAAATGAATGAACACAGATATCGTGGGCTGAACTTTTCAAAATATTTTAGAAGCATTTCAAAATATTTTAGAATTGTTTCAAAATATTTTAAAAGTGTTTTAAAATATCTTGGAAGTGTTTTACAATATTTTGAAATGTTATAAAAAACCTTTAAAACATTTTACAAATTTTTTAAAATATTTTAAACGAGTTTTATAATGTCTTAAATACATTTAAATGTGTTTAAAAGCACGCTATAACATTTTTTTTTAAAATTTATAATGTTTTAAAAAAAATAAATTTACGATTCCATTAAAAACATTTACTAAAAATGATTAAATGCTTTAAATATTTGATTTAAACATATTAATAAAAATTTAGAATATTTTATAAAAGCTTTAAACCATTTATAAAAATGATTGAATATTAGATTTATAAGCTTAACTTGATAAGCGTTTTACAATATTTTGAAATGTTATAAAAATCCTTTAAAATATTTTAAAATTTTAAAATATATTAAAAGGCACATAATGTCATCACGAAAAAGCATTTTAAACGTAGATAGTTCGTTAAAGAATGAAGCGAGAGCTAAACTTTTTCGAGTTTTGATATCAGGAAACATATTTAGGTGCCCATTTTGGAATCTGTACTGCCCCAGATGCACAAAGTGACGAATTGAGTTTGGACCTCATTTCGGATGATCCGTGAAAAACGAACGAATGTGAATATCGAGGGCTAAAATTTTCTGTTTAAAAATTCGAGAGCATATTTGGATACCCATTTTGGAGATGCAAGCGTGGCCCCACATGCACAAAGTGATGAATTGATTTAGGGACTCATCTCGAACGATCCATAAAAAACGAACAAACGCAGATATCGGGGTTGAAATTTTCATTTTGAAATTCGAGAGCATATTTGGATACCGCTTTTGGAGATGCAAGTGTGCCCCCGCATGAACAAAGTGACGAATTGATTTTGGGACTCATTTCAGACGATCTTTGAAAACTGAACGAAAGCGGATATTGGGGGTTGAAATTTTTAGTTTTGAAATTCGAGAGCATATTTGGATACCCATTTTGGAGATGCAAGCATGGCCCCGCATGCACAAAGTGATGAATTTATTTCGGGACTGATTTCGGACTATCCGTGAAAAATGAACAGACGTGGTTATCGGGGGCAGAACTTTTCGGTTTTGAAATCCGAGAGCATATTTGGATACACATTTTGGAGATGCAAGCGTTTCCCCACATGCACAAAGTGAAAATTTGATTTCAGGACTCATTTCGGATGATCCGTGAAAAACGAACATACGTGGATATCGGGGGCTAAACTTTTCAGTTTTGAAATCCGAGAGCATATTTGGATAACCATTTTGGAGATGCAAGCGTGGCCTCACATGCACAAAGTGACGAATTGATTTAGGGACTCATTTTGGATGATCCGTAAAAAAACGAACGGACGCGGATGTCGGGGGCTAAAATTTTCGTTTTTGAAATCTGAGAGTATATTTGGATACCCATTTTGGAGATGCAAGTGTGCCCCCGCAGGAAAAGAATGACGAATTGATTTCGGGATTCATTTTTGGATGATCCTTGAAAAATGTACAAATGCGGATATTGGGGGTTGAAATTTTCGGTTTTTAAATTCGAGAGCATATCTGGATACCCATTTTGGAGATGAAAGCGTGGCCCCACATGCACAAAGTGATGAATTGATTTAGGGACTCATTTCGAACGATCCATAAAAAATGAACAGACGCAGATATCGGGGTTGAAATTTTCATTTTTGAAATTCGAGGGCATATTTGGATACCCATTTTGGAGATGAGAGTGTGCCCCTGCATGAACAAAGTGACGAATTGATTTTGGGACTCATTACGGACGATCTTTGAAAACTGAACGAAAACGGATATTGGGGGTTGAACTTTTCAGTTTTGAAATTAGAGAGCATATTTGGATACCCATTTTGGAGATGCAAGCGTGGCCCCGCATGCACCAAGTGATGAATTTATTTCGGGACTGATTTCGGACTATCCGTGAAAAATGAACGGACGTGGATATCGGGGGCAGAACTTTTCGGTTTTGAAATCCGAGAGCATATTTGGATACACATTTTGGAGATGCAAGCGTTTCCCCACATGCACAAAGTGAAAAATTGATTTCAAGACTCATTTCGGATGATCCGTGAAAAACGAACATACGTGGATATCGGGGGCTAAAATTTTGAGTTTTGAAATCCGAGAGCATATTTGGATAACCATTTTGGAGGTGAAAGCGTGGCCTCACATGCACAAAGTGACGAATTGATTTAGGGACTCATTTTGGATGATCCGTAAAAAACGAACGGACGCGGATGTCGGGGGCTAAAATTTTCGTTTTTGAAATCTGAGAGTATATTTGGATACCCATTTTGGAGATGCAAATGTGCCCCCGCAGGAACAAAACGACGAATTGATTTCGGGATTCATTTTGGATGATCCTTGAAAAGTGAACAAATGCGGATATTGGGGGTTGAAATTTTTGGTTTTTAAATTCGAGAGCATATCTGGATACCCATTTTGGAGATGAAAACGTGGCCCCGCATGCACAAAGTGACAAATTTATTTCGGGACTGATTTCAGACGATCCGTGAAAAACGAACGGATGCGGATATCAGGGGTTGAACTTTTTGGTTTTGAAATCCGAGATCATATTTGGATACCCATTTTGGAGATGCAAGTGTGGCCCCGCATGCACGAAGTGACAAATCGATTTCGCGACTCATTTTGGATGATCCGTCAAAAACGAATAGACGCAGATAACGGGGGCTGAAATTTTCGATTTTGAAATATGAGAGCATATTTGGATACCCATTTTGGAGATGAAAGCGTGGCCTCGGATGCACAAAGTGAAAAATTGAGTTTGGGCCTCATTTTGGACGATCCGTGAAAAACGAACGGACGCGAAAATCGGGGGCTAAACTTTTCGGTTTTGAAATCTCAGAGCATATTTGGATACCCATTTTGGAGATGCAAGCGTGGCCCCAGATGAACAAAGTGACGAATTGACTTCGGGACTCAATTCAGACGATCCGTGAAAAATGAAAAGACGTGGATATCGAGGGCTGAAATTTTCGATTGTGAAATCTGAGAGCATATTTGGATACGCATTTTGGAGATGCAAGCGTGGCCCCGCATGCAGAAAGTGACAAATTGATTTCGGAACTCATTTCGGATGGTTCGTAAAAAAAGAACAGACGTGGAAGATGGGGCTAAAATTTTCGGTTATGATATCCGAGAGCATATTTGGATACCCATTTTGGAGATGCAAGTGTGGCCCCAGATGCACAATGTGACGAATTGAGTTCGGACCTCATTTTGGATGATACGTGAAAAACAAACGGATGTGAATATCGAGGGCTAAACTTTTCGGTTTTAAAATCCGAGAGCATATTTGGATACCTATTTTGGAGATGCAAGTGTGGCCCCGGATGTACAAAGTGACGAATTGATTTCGGGATTCATTTCAGACGATTTGTGAAAAATGAATGAACACAGATATCGGGGGCTGAACTTTTCGGTTTTGAAATATGAGAGCATATTTGGATACACTTTTAAAACGTTTTAAAATGCTTTACAATTTTTTGAAAAGGATTTAAAAACGTTTTAAAACATTTTAAACCTTTTTTAAAATATTGTAAAAGCTTTCTAAAAACATTTTTAAACCATTTTAAAACACTTTTAAAACGGTTTAAAATGCTTTACAAGTTTTTTAAAATGATTTAAAAACGTTTTAAAACATTTTAAAAGTGTTTTGAAACATTTTAAAATAAATCTTAAAAGCATTTCAAAATATTTTAAAAGCGTTTCAGAATATCTTAAAAGTGTTTTGAAATATCTTGAAAGTGTTTTACAATATTTTGAAATGTTATAAAAATCCTTTAAAACATTTTACAACTTTTTAAAACTATTTTAAAAGAGTTTCATAATGTCTTAAAAACATTTTTAACGTGTTTAAAATCATGTTATAGCATTTTAAAAAGTGTTTTATAATGTTTTTAAAAATATTATTTTTACGATTTTATTAAAAAGATTTACTAAAAATGATTAAACGCTTTAAATATTTGATTTAAACATATTAATAAGAATTTGGAATATTTTATAAAAGGTTTAAACCATTTTTAAAACATTTATAAAAATTATTGAATGTCAGCTTTATAAGCTTAACTTTATGAAATATTTTGAAATGTTATAAAAATCCTCTAAAATATTTTACAAATTTTTAAAAAATATTTGAAAAGAGTTTTATGATGTGTTAGAAACATTTTAAACGTGTTTAAAAGCACATTATAACATTTTAAAAAGGGTTTTATAATATTTTTAAAAACGTTTCTTTTTTTACGATTTTATTAAAAACATTTAATAAAAAGATTAAACGCTTTAAATATTTGATTTAAACATATTGAAAAGAATTTAGAATATTTTATAACAGATTTAAACCATTTATGAAACATTTATAAAAATTATTGCATGTTTATAATGTTAGCTTTATAAGCTTAACTTTTATTAAATTTTATTTAAAAATGTTTTTGAAACCTAAATAAATGCTTTCAATTATTTTAAATGTGTTTTGAAATGTTTATCTAACATTGTAAAAGCATTCTGAAAACATTTAAAAACCATTTAAAAACACTTTTAAAACGTTTTAAAATGTTTTACAAGTTTTTAAAAAGGATTTAAATATGTTTTAAAACATTTTTAAAAGTGTTTTGAAACATTTTAAAAGTGTTTTGAAGCATTTTAAAAGTGTTTTGGAACATTTTAAAATAAATTTAAAACATTTTAAAAGCGTTTCAAAATATTTAAAAGTGTTCAAAAATATCTCAAGCGTTTGACAATATTTTGAAATATTTTGAAATTTATAAAAATGTTTTAAAACATTTTACAAATTTTTAAAAATATTTTAAAAGAGTTTTATGATGTCTTCAAAACATTTTAAAAGCACATTATAACATTTTAAAAAGTGTTTTATAATGTTTCTAAAAACGTTTCTTTTACGATTTTATTAAATGTGTTTATTTTAAAACACTTTTAATATAAATTTAAAATATTTTAGAAGTGTTTTGAAACATTTTAAAAGCGTTTCAAAATATTTTATAAGTGTTTTAAAATATCTTGAAAGCGTTTTTTACAATATTTTGAAATTTTTTGAATGATTTTGAAATATTTTGAAATGTTATAAAAATCATTTAAAACATTTTACAAATTTATAAAAATATTTTAAACGAGTTTTATAATTTCTTAAAAACATTTTAAATGTGTTTAAAAGCACGTTATAACATTTTAAAAAGTGTTTTATAATGTTTTTAAAAACGTTTTTTTTTGCGATTTTATCAAAAATGATTAAACGCTTTAAATATTTGATTTAAGCATATTAATAAGAATTTAGAATATTTTATAAAATCTTTAAACCATTTATAAAACCTTTATAAAAATTATTAAATGTTTATAATGTCAACTTTATTAGTTTAACTTTTATTAAATGTTATTTATAAACATTTTTAAAAAAGAAATAAATGCTTTTAAATATTTTAAAAGAATTTTAAAAGTGTTTTGAAATGTTTTTAAAACATTGTAAAAGCTTTCTAAAAACATTTTAAAACCATTTAAAAACACTTTTAAAACATTTTAAAATGCTTTACAAGCTCTTCAAGAGGTTCTGAAAACGTTTTAAAACATTTTAAAAGTGTTTTGAAACATTTTAAAATAAATTTAAAACATTTTAGAAGTGTTTTGAAACATTTTAAAATAAATTTTAAAAGCGCTTCAAAATATTTTAGAAGTGTTTCGAAATATTTTAAAGTGTTTTAAAATATGTTGGAAGTGTTTTACAATATTTTGAAATGTTATAAAAATCCTTTAAAACATTTTACAAATTTTTAAAAATATTTTAAACGAGTTTTATAATGTCTTAAATACATTTAAATGTGTTTAAAAGCACGCTACAACATTTTAAAAAGTTTTTTATAATGTTTTTAAAACATTTTTTTTACGATTTCATTAAAAACGTTTACTAAAAATGATTAAACGCTTTAAATATTTGATTTAAACATATTAATAAAAATTTAGAATATTTTATAAAAGCTTTAAACCATTTATAAAAATGATTGAATGTCAGATTTATAAGCTTAACTTGATAAGCGTTTTACAATATTTTGAAATATTTTAAAATATTTTGAAATGTTATAAAAATCCTTTAAAATATTTTACAAAGTTTTTAAAATATTTTAAAAGAGCTTTATAATGTCTGAAAAACATTTTAAACGTAGATAGTTCGTTAAAAAAGAATAGACGCAGGCTAAACTTTTCGGTTTTGATATCCAAGAGCATATTTGGGTACCCATTTTGGAGATGCAAGCGCAGCCCCAGATGCACAAAGTGACGAATTGAGTTTGGACCTCATTTTGGATGATCCGTGAAAAAAGAACAGATGTGAATATTGAGGGCTAAACTTTTCGGTTTAAAAATTCGAGAGCATATTTGGATACCCATTTTGGAGATGCAAGCGTGGCCCCACATGCACAAAGTGATGAATTGATTTAGGGACTCATTTCGAATGATCCATAAAAAACGAATAGACGCAGATATCGGGGTTGAAATTTTCATTTTTGAAATTCGAGAGCATATTTGGATACCGCTTTTGGAGATGCAAGTGTGCCCACGCATGAACAAAGTGACGAATTGATTTTGGGACTCATTTCGGACGATCTTTGAAAACTGAACGAAAGCGGATATTGGGGGTTGAACTTTTCAGTTTTGAAATTCGAGAGCATATTTGGATACCCATTTTGGAGATGCAAGCGTGGCCCCGCATGCACAAAGTGATGAATTTATTTCGACACTGATTTCGGACTATCCGTGAAAAATGAACGGACGTGGATATTGGGGGCAGAACTTTTCGGTTTTGAAATCCGAGAGCATATTTGGATACACATTTTGGAGATGCAAGCGTTTCCCCACATGCAAAAAGTGAAAAATTGATTTCAGGACTCATTTCGGATGATCCGTGAAAAACGAACATACGTGGATATCGGGGGCTAAACTTTTCAGTTTTGAAATCCGAGAGCATATTTGGATAACCATTTTGGAGATACAAGCGTGGCCTCACATGCACAAAGTGACGAATTGATTTAGGGACTCATTTTGGATGATCCGTAAAAAACGAACGGACGCGGATGTCGGGGGCTAAAATTTTCGTTTTTGAAATCTGAGAGTATATTTGGATACCCATTTTGGAGATGCAAATGTGCCCCTACAGGAACAAAATGATGAATTAATTTCGAGATTCATCTTGGATGATCCTTGAAAAATGAACAAATGCGGATATTAGGGGTTGAAATTTTCGGTTTTTAAATTCGAGAGCATATCTGGATACCCATTTTGGAGATGAAAGCGTGGCCCCGCATGCACAAAGTGACAAATTTATTTCGGGACTGATTTCAGACGATCCGTGAAAAACGAACGGACGCGGATATCAGGGGTTGAACTTTTTGGTTTTGAAATCCGAGAGCATATTTGGATACCCATTTGGAGATGCAAGTGTGGCCCCTCATGCACAAAGGGACAAATTGATTTCGCGACTCATTCTTGGACCCGATCTTTGGCGAGCAGCGGATATTGGGGGTTGAACTTTCGGTTTGGGGAATTCGAAACATATTTGGATACCCATTTGGAATGCGACGTGGCCCGCATGCAAAGTGATGAATTTATGCTTGGATTTAGAACCTCGAAGTGAAAAATGAACGGACGTGGAAATCGGGGGGCCGAGACTACCGGTTTTGAAATTCGAGAGCATATTTGGATACCCATTTTGGAGATGCAAGCGTGGCCCCGCATGCACAAAGTGATGAATTTATTTCGGGACTGATTTCGGACTATCCGTGAAAAATGAACATACGTGGATATCGGGGGCTAAACTTTTCAGTTTTGAAATCCGAGAGCATATTTGGATAACCATTTTGGAGATGCAAGCGTGGCCTCACATGCACAAAGTGACGAATTGATTTAGGGACTCATTTTGGATGATCCGTAGAAAACGAACGGACGCGGATGTCGGGGGCTAAAATTTTCTTTTTTGAATTCTGAGCGTATATTTGGATACCCATTTTGGAGATGCAAGTGTGCCCCCGCAGGAACAAAACGATGAATTGATTTCGGGATTCATTTTGGATGATCCTTGAAAAATGAACAAATGCAGATATTGGGGGTTTAAATTTTTGGTTTTTAAATTCGAGAGCATATCTGGATACCCATCTTGGAGATGAAAACGTGGCCCCGCATGCACAAAGTGACAAATTTATTTCGGGACTGATTTCAGACGATCCGTGAAAAACGAACGGATGCGGATATCAGGGGTTGAACTTTTTGGTTTGAAATCCGAGAGCATATTTGGATACCCATTTTGGAGATACAATGTGCAGCCATACACGTGACAAATCAATTTACGCGACTCATTTCTGATGATCCGTGAAAAACGAATAGACGCAGATAACGGGGGCTGAAATTTTCGATTTTGAAATGTGAGAGCATATTTGGATACCCATTTTGGAGATGAAAGCGTGGCCTCGGATGCACAAAGTGACAAATTGAGTTTGGGCCTCATTTTGGACGATCCGTGAAAAACGAACGGATGCGAATATCGGGGCCTAAACTTTTCGGTTTTGAAATCTGAGAGCATATTTGGATACCCATTTTGGAGATGCAAGCGTGGCCCCAGATGAAAAAAGTGACGAATTGACTTCGGGACTCAATTCAGACGATCCGTGAAAAAATGAAAGACGTGGATATCGGGGGCTGAACTTTTCGGTTGTGAAATCTGAGAGCATATTTGGATACCCATTTTGGAGATGCAAGCGTGGCCCCGCATGCACAAAGTGACAAATTGATTTCGAGACTCATTTCGGATGGTTCGTGAAAAAAGAACAGACGTGGAAGATGGGGCTAAAATTTTCGGTTTTGATATTCGAGAGCATATTTGGATACCCATTTTGGAGATGCAAGTGTGGCCCCAGATGCACAATGTGACGAATTGAGTTCGGACCTCATTTCGGATGATCCGTGAAAAACAAACGTATGCGAATATCGAGGGCTAAAATTTTCAGTTTTAAAATCCGAGAGCATATTTGGATACCTATTTTGGAGATGCAAGTGTGGCCCCAGATGCACAAAGGGACGAATTGATTTCGGGATTCATTTCAGACGATTTGTGAAAAATGAATGAACACAGATATCGGGGGCTGAGCTTTTCGGTTTTCAAATATGAGAGCATATTTGGATACACTTTTAAAACGTTTTAAAATGCTTTACAAGTTTTTGAAAAGGATTTAAAAACGTTTTAAAACATTTTAAACCTTTTTTAAAATATTGTAAAAGCTTGCTAAAAACATTTTTAAACCATTTTAAAACACTTTTAAAACATTTTAAAATGCTTTACAAGTTTTTTAAAAGGATTTAAAAATGTTTTAAAACATTTTAAAAGTGTTTTGAAACATTTTAAAATAAATTTAAAACATTTTAGAAGTGTTTTGAAACATTTCAAAATAAATCTTAAAAGCATTTCAAAATATTTTAAAAGCATTTCAGAATATCTTAAAAGTGTTTTGAAATATCTTGAAAGTGTTTTACAATATTTTGAAATGTTATAAAAATCCTTTAAAACATTTTACAACTTTTTAAAAATATTTTAAAAGAGTTTCATAATGTCTTAAAAACATTTTTAACGTGTTTAAAATCATGTTATAACATTTTAAAAAGTGTTTTATAATGTTTTTAAAAATAATATTTTTTACGATTTTATTAAAAAGATTTACTAAAAATGATTAAATGCTTTAAATATTTGATTTAAACATATTAATAAGAATTTGGAATATTTTATAAAAGGTTTAAACCATTTTTAAAACATTTATAAAAATGATTGAATGTCAGCTTTATAAGCTTAACTTTATGAAATATTTTGAAATATTTTGAAATGTTATAAAAATCCTCTAAAATATTTTACAAATTTTTTAAAAATATTTTAAAAGAGTTTTATGATGTGTTAGAAACATTTTAAACGTGTTTAAAAGCACATTATAACATTTTAAAAAGGGTTTATAATATTTTTAAAAACGTTTCTTTTTTTACGATTTTATTAAAAACATTTAATAAAAAGATTAAACGCTTTAAATATTTGATTTAAACATATTGAGAAGATTTTAGAATATTTTATAAAAGATTTACACCATTTATGAAACATTTATAAAAATTATTGCATCTTTATAATGTTAGCTTTATAAGCTTAACTTTTATTAAATTTTATTTAAAAATGTTTTTGAAACCTAAATAAATGCTTTCAATTATTTTAAATGTGTTTTGAAATATTTTTCTAACATTGTAAAAGCATTCTGAAAACATTTAAAAACCATTTAAAAACACTTTTAAAACGTTTTAAAATGTTTTACAAGTTTTTAAAAAGGATTTAAATATGATTTAAAACATTTTAAAAGTGTTTTGAAACATTTTAAAAGTGTTTTGAAGCATTTTGAAAGTGTTTTGGAACATTTTAAAATAAATTTAAAACATTTTAAAAGCATTTCAAAATATTTAAAAGTGTTCAAAAATATCTCAAGCGTTTGACAATATTTTGAAATTTATAAAAATGTTTTAAAACATTTTACAAATTTTTAAAAATATTTTAAAAGAGTTTTATGATGTCTTCAAAACATTTTAAAAGCACATTATAAGATTTAAAAAAGTGTTTTATAATGTTTCTAAAAACGTTTCTTTTACGATTTTATTAAATGTGTTTATTTTAAAACACTTTTAATATAAATTTAAAATATTTTAGAAGTGTTTTGAAACATTTAAAAATAAATTTAAAACATTTTAAAAGCGTTTCAAAATATTTTACAAGCTTAACTTGATAACTTGAAAAGCGTTTCAAAATATTTTATAAGCTTAACTTGATAAGCGTTTTACAATATTTTGAAATGTTATAAAAATCCTTTAAAATATTTTACAAAGTTTTTAAAATATTTTAAAGAGCTTTATAATGTCTGAAAAACATGTTAAACGTAGATAGTTCATTAAAAAAGAATAGACGCAGGCTAAAATTTTTGGTTTTGATATCCGAGAGCATATTTGGGTACCCATTTTGGAGATACAAGCGCAGCCCCAGATGCACAAAGTGACGAATTGAGTTTGGACCTCATTTCGGATGATCCGTGAAAAACGAACGGATGTGAATATCGAAAGCTAAACTTTTCGGTTTAAAAATTCGAGAGCATATTTGGATACCCATTTTGGAGATGCAAGCGTGGCCCCACATGCACAAAGTGATGAATTGATTTAGGGACTCATTTCGAACGATCCATAAAAAATGAATAGACGCAAATATCGGGGTTGAAATTTTCATTTTTGAAATTCGAGAGCATATTTGGATACCGCTTTTGGAGATGCAAGTGTGCCCCCGCATGAACAAAGTGACGAATTGATTTTGGGACTCATTTCGGACGATCTTTGAAAACTGAACGAAAGCGGATATTGGGGGTTGAACTTTTCGGTTTTGAAATTCGAGAGCATATTTGGATACCCATTTTGGAGATGCAAGCGTGGCCCCGCATGCACAAAGTGATGAATTTATTTCGGGACTGATTTCGGACTATCCGTGAAAAATGAAAAGACGTGGATATCGGGGGCAGAACTTTTCGGTTTTGAAATCCGAGAGCATATTTGGATACACATTTTGGAGATGCAAGCGTTTCCCCACATGCACAAAGTGAAAAATTGATTTCAGGACTCATTTCGGATGATCCGTGAAAAACGAACATACGTGGATATCGGGGGCTAAACTTTTCAGTTTTGAAGTCCGAGAGCATATTTGGATAACTATTTTGGAGATGCAAGCGTGGCCTCACATGCACAAAGTGACGAATTGATTTAGGGACTCATTTTGGATGATCCGTAAAAAACGAACGGACGCGGATGTCGGGGGCTAAAATTTTCGTTTTTGAAATCTGAGAGTATATTTGGATACCCATTTTGGAGATGCAAGTGTGCCCACGCAGGAACAAAACGACGAATTGATTTCGGGATTCATTTTGGATGATCCTTGAAAAATGAACAAATGCGGATATTGGGGGTTCAAAATTTCGGTTTTTATATTTGAGAGCATATCTGGATACCAATTTTGGAGATGAAAGCGTGGCCCCGCATGCATAAAGTGACAAATTTATTTCGGGACTGATTCCAGACGATTCGTGAAAAATGAACGGATGCGGATATCAGGGGTTGAACTTTTTGGTTTTGAAATCCGAGAGCATATTTGGATACCCAATTTGGAGATGCAAGTGTGGCCCCGCATGCACGAAGTGACAAATCGATTTCGCGACTCATTTCGGATGATCCATAAAAAACGAATAGACGCAGATAATGGGGGCTGAAATTTTCGATTTTGAAATATGAGAGCATATTTGGATACCCATTTTGGAGATGAAAGCGTGGCATCGGATGCACAAAGTGACAAATTGAGTTTGGGCCTCATTTTGGATGATCCGTGAAAAACGAACAAACGCGAATATCGGGGGCTAAACTTTTCGGTTTTGTAATCTGAGAGCATATTTGGATACCCATTTTGGAGATGCAAGCGTGGCTCCAGATGAACAAAGTGACGAATTGACTTCGGGACTCAATTCAGACGATCCGTGAAAAATGAAAAGACGTGGATATCGGGGGCTGAACTTTTCGGTTGTGAAATCTGAGAGCATATTTGGATACCCATTTGGGAGATCTAGCGTAATAGATGATTTACGAGTGACAAATTGATTTGAACTCATTTAGGATGGTTAGAACAGAAAAAATGACGTCGAAGATCGATAAAATTTTAGTTTGATATCCAGAGAGCATATTTGGATACCCATTTGGGAGATGCAAGTGTGGCCCCGCATACACATAGTGACAAATCGATTTCGCGACTCATTTCGGATGATCCGTGAAAGATATGACGGATGAATATGAGGGCTAAACTTTCGGTTTTGAAATCCCGAGAGGATATTTGGATACATCTTGGAGATGCGAGTGTGGCCGGATGTCTGAGTGGCAGATGATTTCGGGATTCATTTGAGAGAATTGAGACGGTTGTGAAAATGAGGAGCTCTAGATATCGGGGTTCACTTTTCGGTTTTTTGAAATATGAGAGCATATTTGGATACACTTTTAAAGCGTTTTAAAATGCTTTACAAGTTTTAGAAAAGGATTTTAAAACGTTTTAAAACATTTTAAACCTTTTTTAAAATATTGTAAAAGCTTTCTAAAAACATTTTTAAACCATTTTAAAACACTTTTAAAACGTTTTAAAATGCTTTACAAGTTTTTTAAAAGGATTTAAAACATTTTGAAGCATTTTAAAAGTGTTTTGAAACATTTAAAAATAAAGTTAAAACATTTTAGAAGTGTTTTGAAACATTTTAAAATAAATCTTAAAAGCATTTCAAAATATTTTAAAAGCGTTTCAGAATATCTTAAAAGTGTTTTGAAATATCTTGAAAGTGTTTTACAATATTTTGAAATGTTATAAAAATCCTTTAAAACATTTTACAACTTTTTAAAAATATTTTAAAAGAGTTTCATAATGTCTTAAAAACATTTTTAACTTGTTTAAAATCATGTTATAGCTTTTTAAAAAGTGTTTTATAATGTTTTTAAAAATATTATTTTTTACGATTTTATTAAAAAGATTTACTAAAAATGATTAAACGCTTTAAATATTTGATTTAAACATATTAATAAGAATTTGGAATATTTTATAAAAGGTTTAAACCAATTTTAAAACATTTATAAAAATTATTGATTGTCAACTTTATAAGTTTAACTTTATGAAATATTTTGAAATATTTTGAAATGTTATAAAAATACTCTAAAATATTTTACAAATTTTTAAAAAATATTTTAAAAGAGTTTTATGATGTGTTAAAAACATTTTAAACGTGTTTAAAAGCACATTATAACATTTTAAAAAGGGTTTTATAATATTTTTAAAAATGTTTCTTTTTATACGATTTTATTAAAAACATTTAATAAAAAGATTAAACGCTTTAAATATTTGATTTAAACATATTGAGAAGATTTTAGAATATTTTATAAAAGATTTAAACCATTTATGAAACATTTATAAAAATTATTGCATGTTTATAATGTTAGCTTTTCCCGGATGCGGGTGGTAGCAGTGTTTAATGCAGAGCAGGGGGTCAGGTGGGTTGGCGCGTGGCTTACCACCACCGCCACCCATCCTCGCATGATCTGGCCCTTAAATGCTGCAGTCAGGCAATTCAATGCTCATTCATGGGAGCTCTCTCCCCGAAACCGGCGCATTTCTTCATTTGCGATGGCAAACTCTGGTAATATTGTGTTGGTTCATCCCCTCAGCGTCTGTTGCATCCCTGCGGCGGTTGAGCGCAGCTCCCGCACCAGTACTGGGTCTCGCTGTGTGTTAAATTGCTGCATGGAAATTCTGCCCGGCCTTCACATATCCAATTGTGCCTCCTGCAATCTTCCGCGTCTGTCTGTCACTGATTTTGGTTGCCCACAAGCTCACTCTGCCCTCACTGTTCTCTCTGATCATCACACCATGCCCCGCTTACGACCGAGAATGCGCTGCAGGCGAGGGGAGTCCTTGGGCGCGCTATCAACCGTTCCTCCCCCTCTAATTCTGATTCCTCGTCATATTCTTCTGAGTTTGGTCCTGTACGCCTTCCTGCACCGCGCAGAGGTCGTGGGAGGGGTCGGAATCGTTTCAATTCTGCTGGGCATTTTCGTTTGTCGTCCAGGGCGAATTCACACCACGCCCGTTTTCACTTCCCCTGCAGCATTGATAATACCTCTCTCCTTGCCACGGTGACCATCGATCTTCGGGAAGCTCCCACTGATCAGGTTTCTTCGGCCCAGGCTTGCGCCACCCCTGTGGCTGCTCGGGAGTCCTTCATGGAGACTGAGCACAGCGTGCCCCAGGCGGACATCGGGAAGTTGGTTTCTTCGGGCATTGAGGCCAACCTGGGAGCTCAGGCGAGTCCTTCGGCTCCCATTGATGGCGGTCCAGAACGCAAAATGGGTCCCCCTTCTGATGATGAGGATCCTTATAAACATGCCTGCCTCATTGTCGAGGAAGACCCTCCCTCTGCTCAGTAAGATGGTTCCAGGTTTGCGCGACGGTGTTTTGGTTTTCATTGGCCTACAGGTGCTTATCTACAGTCTTATGTTTCTGCCTAATTATGCTACTGTTCTCTTGGTCTCAGTCCTGCTTTATGGTCGGTCTCCCCTGCGTGGGAGTTACACTCTGTTTTTTGTCCAGGTTCTTGCTCTAATTATAGTTTCCAGAATTGTCACCTTTGTTTTTGCTATGGCTAGAAATTGTAAACATTTAGCTATTCTGGTTCACTCCACAGGAGATATTTTGTCAAGGTCTGTTCATGTTACATTTTCAGTTACAGTTGTAAGTCATTTGATAGGAACAGACAGTCTTATAGCTCTTCAAATCTTTCATGGTCTCTCTCTTAACTGTAATGATGATCAATTACCTGCTGGTAAAGCTAGAATGCCTCAGAACTGGGCTGGAAATCTCGAGGCCACGGCCTCCATGTAACACTATTTTTGTATCAATATAGAAGTAGCCATATTCAGAAAAAAAAAAAAAAAAAAATGTTAGCTTTATAAGCTTAACTTTTATTAAATTTTATTTAAAAATGTTTTTGAAACCTAAATAAATGCTTTCAATTATTTTAAATGTGTTTTGAAATGTTTTCCTAACATTGTAAAAGCATTCTGAAAACATTTAAAAACCATTTAAAAACACTTTTAAAACGTTTTAAAATGTTTTACAAGTTTTTAAAAAGGATTTAAATATGTTTTAAAACATTTTAAAAGTGTTTTGAAACATTTTAAAACGACATTTTAAGTGTTTTGGAACATTTGCTCATTTAAAACATTTTAAAAGCGTTTGAAATATTTAAAAGTGTTCAAAAATATCTCAATGGATTTTGACCAATATTTTAATTGTAAAATGTTTTAAAATATTTTACAAATTTTAAAAAAATATTTTAAAAGAGTTTTATGATGTGTTAGAAACATTTTAAACGTGTTTAAAAGCACATTATAACATTTTAAAAAGGGTTTTATAATATTTTTAAAAACGTTTCTTATTTTACGATTTTATTAAAAACATTTAATAAAAAGATTAAACGCTTTAAATATTTTGAAGTGTTTTAGTATTTAAAAATAAATTTAAAACATTTTAAAAGCGTTTCAAATATTTTACAAGTGTTTTAAAATACCTTGGCAATTTTATCTCTTTGAGAATTTTGAATGATTTTGAAATATTTTTAAATGTTATAAAAATCCTTTAAAACATTTTACAAATTTGTAAAAATATTTTAAACGAGTTTTATAATGTCTTAAAAACATTTTAAATATGTTTAAAAGGACGTTATAACATTTTAAAAAGTGTTTTATAATGTTTTTAAAAACGTTTTTTTGCGATTTTATTAAAAATGATTAAACACTTTAAATATTTGATTTAAGCATATTAATAAGAATTTAGAATATTTTATAAAAGCTTTAAGCCATTTATAAAACCTTTATAAAAATTATTAAATGTTTATAATGCCAACTTTATTAGTTTAACTTTTATTAAATGTTATTTATAAACATTTTTAAAAATTAAATAAATGCTTTTAAATATTTTAAAAGAATTTTAAAAGTGTTTTGAAATGTTTTTAAAACATTGTAAAAGCTTTCTAAAAACATTTTAAAACCATTTTAAAACAATTTTAAAACATTTTAAAATGCTTTACAAGTTCTTCAAGAGGTTCTGAAAACGTTTTAAAACATTATAAAAGTGTTTTGAAACATTTTAAAATAAATTTAAAACATTTTAGAAGTGTTTTGAAACATTTTAAAATAAATTTTAAAAGTGTTTCAAAATATTTTAGAAGCATTTCAAAATATTTTAGAAGTGTTTCAAAATATTTTAAAAGTGTTTTAAAATATCTTGGAAGTGTTTTACAATATTTTGAAATGTTATAAAAATCCTTTAAAACATTTTACAAATTTTGAAAAATATTTTAAATGAGTTTTATAATGTCTTAAATACATTTAAATGTGTTTAAAAGCACGCTATAACATTTTTAAAAAAAAATTATAATGTTTAAAAAAAAAAAAATTACGATTCCATTAAAAACATTTACGAAAAATGATTAAATGCTTTAAATATTTGATTTAAACATATTAATAAAAATTTAGAATATTTTATAAAAGCTTTAACCATTTATAAAAATTATTGAATGTCAGATTTATAAGCTTAACTTGATAAGCGTTTTACAATATTTTGAAATGTTATAAAAATCCTTTAAAATATTTTACAAAGTTTTTAAAATATTTTAAAAGAGCTTTATAATGTCTGAAAAAACATTTTAAACGTAGATAGTTCGTTAAAAAAGAATAGACGCAGGCTAAACTTTTCGGTTTTGATATCCGAGAGCATATTTGGGTACCCATTTTGGAGATGCAAGTGCAGCCCCAGATGCACAAAGTGATGAATTGAGTTTGGACCTCATTTCGGATGATCCATGAAAAACGAATGGATGTGAATATCGAGGGCTAAACTTTTCGGTTTAAAAATTCGAGAGCATATTTGGATACCCATTTTGGAGATGCAAGCGTGGCCCCACATGCACAAAGTGATGAATTGATTTAGGGACTCATTTCGAACGATCCCTAAAAAACGAATAGACGCAGATATCGGGGTTGAAATTTTCATTTTTGAAATTCGAGAGCATATTTGGATACCGCTTTTGGAGATGCAAGTGTGCCCCCGCATGAACAAAGTGACGAATTGATTTTGGGACTCATTGCGGACGATCTTTGAAAACTGAACGAAAGCGGATATTGGGGGTTGAACTTTTCAGTTTTGAAATTCTAGAGCATATTTGGATACCCATTTTGGAGATGCAAGCGTGGCCCCGCATGCACAAAGTGATGAATTTATTTCGGGACTGACTTCGGACTATTCGTGAAAAATGAACAGACGTGGATATCGGGGGCAGAAATTTTCGGTTTTGAAATCCGAGAGCATATTTGGATACACATTTTGGAGATGCAAGCGTTTCCCCACATGCACAAAGTGAAAAATTGATTTCAGGACTCATTTCGGATGACCCGTGAAAAACGAACATATGTGGATATCGGGGGCTAAACTTTTCAGTTTTGAAATCCGAGAGCATATTTGGATAACCATTTTGGAGATGCAAGCGTGGCCTCACATGCACAAAGTGACGAATTGATTTAGGGACTCATTTTGGATGATCCGTAAAAAACGAACGGACGCGGATGTCGAGGGCTAAAATTTTCGTTTTTGAAATCTGAGAGTATATTTGGATACCCATTTTGGAGATGCAAGTGTGCCCCCGCAGGAAAAGAATGACGAATTGATTTCGGGATTCATTTTGGATGATCCTTGAAAAATTTACAAATGCGGATATTGGGGGTTGAAATTTTCGGTTTTTAAATTCGAGAGCATATCTGGACACCCATTTTGGAGATGAAAGCGTGGCCCCGCATGCACAAAGTGACAAATTTATTTCGGGACTGATTTCAGACGATCCGTGAAAAACGAACGGATGCGGATATCAGGGGTTGAAATTTTTGGTTTTGAAATCTGAGAGCATATTTGGATACCCATTTTGGAGATGCAAGTGTGGCCCCGCATGCACGAAGTGACAAATCGATTTCGCGACTCATTTCGGATGATCCGTCAAAAACGAATAGACGCAGATAACGGGGGCTGAAATTTTTGATTTTGAAATATGAGAGCATATTTGGATACCCATTTTGGAGATGAAAGCGTGGCCTCGGATGCACAAAGTGACAAATTGAGTTTGGGCCTCATTTTGGACGATCCGTGAAAAACGAACGGACGCGAATATCGGGGGCTAAAATTTTCGGTTTTGAAATTTGAGAGCATATTTGAATACCCATTTTGGAGATGCAAGCGTGGCCCCAGATGAAAAAAGTGACGAATTGACTTCGGGACTCAATTCAGACGATCCGTGAAAAATTAAAAGACGTGGATATCGGGGGCTGAAATTTTCGGTTTTGAAATCTGAGAGCGTATTTGGATACCCATTTTGGAGATGCAAGCGTGGCCCCGCATGCACAAACTGACAAATTGATTTCGGGACTCATTTCGGATAGTTCGTGAAAAAAGAACAGACGTGGAAGATGGGGCTAAAATTTTCGGTTTTGATATCCGAGAGCATATTTGGATACCCATTTTGGAGATGCAAGTGCGGCCCCAGATGCACAAAGTGATGAATTGAGTTCGGACCTCATTTCGGATGATCCGTGAAAAACAAACGCACGCGAATATCGAGGTCTAAACTTTTCGGTTTTAAAATCCGAGAGCATATTTGGATACCTATTTTGGAGATGCAAGTGTGGCCCAGGATGCACAAAGTGACGAATTGATTTCGGGATTCATTTCAGACGATTTGTGAAAAATGAATGAACACAGATATCGGGGGCTGAACTTTTCGGTTTTGAAATCTGAGAGCATATTTGGATACACTTTTAAAACGTTTTAAAATGGTTTACAAGTTTTTGAAAAGGATTTAAAAACGTTTTAAAACATTTTAAACCTTTTTTAAAATATTGTAAAAGCTTTCTAAAAACATTTTTAAACCATTTTAAAACACTTTTAAAACGTTTTAAAATGCTTTACAAGTTTTTAAAAGGATTTAAAAACGTTTTAAAACATTTTAGAAGTGTTTTGAAACATTTTAAAATAAATCTTAAAAGCATTTCAAAATATTTTAAAAGCGTTTCAGAATATCTTAAAAGTGTTTTGAAATATCTTGAAAGTGTTTTACAATATTTTGAAATGATATAAAAATCCTTTAAAACATTTTACAACTTTTTAAAAATATTTTAAAAGAGTTTCATAATGTCTTAAAAACATTTTTAACGTGTTTAAAATCATGTTATAGCATTTTAAAAAGTGTTTTATAATGTTTTTAAAAATATTATTTTTACGATTTTATTAAAAAGATTTACTAAAAATGATTAAACGCTTTAAATATTTGATTTAAACATATTAATAAGAATTTGGAATATTTTATAAAAGGTTTAAACCATTTTTAAAACAATTATAAAAATTATTGAATGTCAGCTTTATAAGCTTAACTTTATGAAATATTTTGAAATATTTTGAAATGTTATAAAAATCCTCTAAAATATTTTACAAATTTTTTAAAAATATTTGAAAAGAGTTTTATGATGTGTTAGAAACATTTTAAAAGTGTTTAAAAGCACATTATAACATTTTAAAAAGGGTTTTATAATATTTTTAAAAACGTTTCTTTTTTTACGATTTTATTAAAAACATTTAATAAAAAGATTAAACGCTTTAAATATTTGATTTAAACATATTGAGAAGAATTTAGAATATTTTATAAAAGATTTAAACCATTTATGAATTATTTATAAAAATTATTGCATGTTTATAATGTTAGCTTTATAAGCTTAACTTTTATTTAAAAATGTTTTTAAAACCTAAATAAATGCTTTCAAATATTTTAAATGTGTTTTGAAATGTTTTTCTAACATGTAAAAGCATTCTGAAAACATTTAAAAACCATTTTAAAACACTTTTAACACGTTTTAAAATGTTTTACAAGTTTTTAAAAGTGTTTTGAAACATTTTAAAATAAATTTAAAACATTTTAAAAGTGTTTTGAAGCATTTTAAAAGTGTTTTGAAACATTTTAAAATAAATTTAAAACACTTTAAAAGGGTTTCAAAATATTTAAAAGTGTTCAAAAATATCTTAAGCGTTTGACAATATTTTGAAATATTTTGAAATTTATAAAAATATTTTAAAACATTTTACAAATTTTTAAAAATATTTTAAAAGAGTTTTATGATGTCTCCAAAACATTTTAAAAGCACATTATAACATTTTAAAAAGTGTTTTATAATGTTTCTAAAAACGTTTCTTTTACAATTTTATTAAATGTGTTTATTTTAAAACACTTTTAATATAAATTTAAAATATTTTAGAAGTGTTTTGAAACATTTAAAAATAAATTTAAAACATTTTAAAAGCGTTTCAAAATATTTTACAAGTGTTTTAAAATATCTTGAAAGCGTTTTTTACAATATTTTGAAATTTTTTGAATGAATTTGAAATATTTTGAAATGTTACAAAAATCCTTTAAAACATTTTACAAATTTGTAAAGATATTTTAAACGAGTTTTATAATGTCTTAAAAACATTTTAAATGTGTTTAAAAGCACGTTATAACATTTTAAAAAGTGTTTTATAATGTTTTTAAAAACTTTTTTTTTTTGCGATTTTATTAAAAATGATTAACCGCTTTAAATATTTGATTTAAGCATATTAATAAGAATTTAGAATATTTTATAAAAGCTTTAAACCATTTATAAAACGTTTATAAAAATTATTAAATGTTTATAATGTCAACTTTATTAGTTTAACTTTTATTAAATGTTATTTATAAACATTTTTAAAAAAGAAATAAATGCTTTTAAATATTTTAAAAGTGTTTTGAAATGTTTTTAAAACATTGTAAAAGTTTTCTAGAAACATTTTAAAAGCATTTTAAAACACTTTTAAAACATTTTAAAATGCTTTACAAGTTCTTCAAGAGGTTCTGAAAACGTTTTAAAACATTTTAAAAGTGTTTTGAAACATTTTAAAATAAATTTAAAACATTTTAGAAGTGTTTTGAAACATTTTAAAATAAATTTTAAAAGCGTTTCAAAATATTTTAGAAGCATTTCAAAATATTTTAAAAGTATTTTAAAATATCTTGGAAGTGTTTTACAATATTTTGAAATGTTATAAAAATTCTTTAAAACATTTTACAAATTTTTTTAAAATATTTTAAACGAGTTCTATAATGTCTTAAATACATTTAAATGTGTTTAAAAGCACGCTATAACATTTTAAAAAAAAATTTATAATGTTTTCAAAAAAAAAAAATTTACGATTCCATTAAAAACATTTACTAAAAATGATTAAACGCTTTGAATATTTGATTTAAACATATTAATAAAAATTTAGAATATTTTATAAAAGCTTTAAACCATTTATAAAAATTATTGAATGTCAGATTTATAAGCTTAAGTTGATAAGCGTTTTACAATATTTTGAAATGTTATAAAAATCCTTTAAAATATTTTACAAAGTTTTTAAAATATTTTAAAAGAGCTTTATAATGTTTGAAAAACATTTTAAACGTAGATAGTTCATTAAAAAAGAATAGACGCAAGCTAAACTTTTCGGTTTTGATATCCGAGAGCATATTTGGGTACCCATTTTGGAGATGCAAGCGCAGCCCCAGATGCACAAAGTGACGAATTGAGTTTGGACCTCATTTCGGATGATCCGTGAAAAACGAACGGATGTGAATATCGAGGGCTAAAATTTTCGGTTTAAAAATTCGAGAGCATATTTGGATACCCATTTTGGAGATGCAAGCGTGGCCCCACATGCACAAAGTGATGAATTGATTTAGGGACTCATTTCGAACGATCCATAAAAAACGAATAGACGCAGATATCGTGGTTGAAATTTTCATTTTTGAAATTCGAGAGCATATTTGGATACCGCTTTTGGAGATGCAAGTGTGCCCCCGCATGAACAAAGTGACGAATTGATTTTAGGACTCATTTCGGACGATCTTTGAAAACTGAACGAAAGCGGATATTGGGGGTTGAACTTTTCAGTTTTGAAATTCGAGAGCATATTTGGATACCCATTTTGGAGATGCAAGCGTGGCCCCGCATGCACAAAGTGATGAATTTATTTAGGGACTGATTTCGGACTATCCGTGAAAAATGAACGGACGTGGATATCGGGGGCAGAACTTTTCGGTTTTGAAATCCGAGCATATTTGGATACACATTTGGAGATGCAGCGTTTCCCACATGCACAAAGTGAAAATTGATTTCAGGACTCATTTTGGATGATCCGTGAAAAACGAACATACGTGGATATCGGGGGCTAAACTTTTCAGTTTTGAAATCCGAGAGCATATTTGGATAACCATTTTGGAGATGCAAGCGTGGCCTCACATGCAAAGAGTGACAAATTGATTTAGGGACTCATTTTGGATGATCTGTAAAAAACGAACGGACGCGGATGTCGGGGGCTAAAATTTTTGTTTTTGAAATATGAGAGTATATTTGGATATCCATTTTGGAGATGCAAGTGTGCCCCCATAGGAACAAAATGACGAATTGATTTCGGGATTCATTTTGGATGATCCTTGAAAAATGAACAAATGCGGATATTGGGGGTTGAAATTTTCATTTTTTAAATTCGAGAGCATATCTGGATACCCATTTTGGAGATGAAAGCGTGGCCCCGCATGCACAAAGTGACAAATTTATTTCGGGACTGATTTCAGACGATCCGTGAAAAATGAACGGACGCGAATACCAGGGGTTGAACTTTTTGGTTTTGAAATCCGATAGCATATTTGGATACCCATTTTGGAGATGCAAGTGTGGCCCCGCATGCACAAAGTGACAAATCGATTTCGCGACACATTTCGGATGATCCATGAAAAACGAATAGCTGCAGATAACGGGGGCTGAATTTTTTTATTTTGAAATATGAGAGCATATTTGGATACCCATTTTGGAGATGAAAGCGTGGCCTCGGATGCACAAA
>JAXQQM020065548.1:0-64136 GCA_034641835.2 Pinus albicaulis | reverse complement strand
GTGGATCGTGTTGCCCTATGGGAACATAGAGTGCTTCAAGGAGACGCCCCCTTTGATCCAGTTCGCTCAGAGCTGAAATTGTCAAGATCGCTTTCATGCGTAGCCTACGAAAACAAAAATCGCATAGCAAGAATAATCGATGCAATTCGAAAAGCTGTGCGGAATTCTGAAATATCACAATTACGAGGGGATCCAAAAAGACAAGAAATTAATCAAGGTGGTATAAACATCCGTAATTGTAAAGGTAAGCAAATACTGGATGTGCGGAGCAGGTCTAATGGACCTTCTTGTTGGTAGGTATAGGTATTAGAGTAGTTTATTCATAATTGGTGTTAATTAGGAGGATTATGACCTAGCTAATATTAAATATTCGTGGTATCTCAATGAGATAAGAATATTTAAAGGTGGTTGAATTATGGCCTTGGTAAGTCTAAGAAAACATGTTTGAGGAAGGACAAATATAGTCCATTTTAGGCATTATTCAACCAGTTTTAAGTTGCTTTCGTTGAGAATTAACATTAATTAGGATGTTGAGATTTGACATTGATTAAGCGGAGTATGAGTAGTTCATAGTAAATATTTGTGATGTGTTTTACGATATTAATATAATAGAAATGTGATAATGTAACGAATATAATATGGTTGATGTAATTTGTATATTAAAGTGCAATATGTAATTAAAAGCTAATAATATAATAATAAGTAGTTTATAGACTGTCTTAAAATTAGTTATGAAAAAATATAAATACATATTATTATTATTATATTAAGTGTTGGATTATATTGTTTTGTAATAAAATATGGTTTATGGTTGGTAAAAGTAAAGAGTTTGTTTTATTTTAATTTTTTTTCTAATAGTTTTTGTATTATTATTTTTAAATGTATGTAGTGTTTCTTTTTGAGGTTTAGTGTTTAATATTACTTATGAGAAAGTATAAATATACATTATTATTATTATGCTTGATAAATGTTGAGTTATACTGTTTTGTAATAAAGTATGGTTTATAAAGTGAGTTTTTATAATGAATATTTGGTAGTGTTACTTCATTTTAAGGGTTTTTTTTTTTGTTTCTCAATATTTTTGGTATTGGGACATGTAAATGTATATTTTGTTTCTCTTCAAAGTTTGATCATGAATTACTTTATATAACTAGTAGAATGTTTGGTAGTGTTATTTTATTTTAAGGTTTTCTTTTGTTTTTTAATATTTTTGGTATTGTTAGTGATAAATGTATTTAGTGTTTCTTTTTTAAGTTTAGTTTTTATGATTAGTTATGAGAAAATATAAATACACATGATTATAATTATATTGGATAAATGTTGGATTATATAGTTTTACAATAAAATATGGTTTGTGAAGTGATTTTTTTATAATGAATATTTTGTGTTGTTGCTTCATTTTCATTTTAACTATTTTACTTGTTTCTCAATAATTTTTTATATTTTTTATATTGCTCGTGCTAAATCCATTTAGTGTTTGAATTCTCTTTTATAACTAGTACAATATTACAAAAATGGACATCACATTTTCAAAATTTATGTATAATGATATTTCTTTTGCATTGAAATAATAAATATGATTAATCATAGTAATAAGTGAAATAGAATATTATGATCATCAATGGTATGATCGTAAGTTAACGGTGTATTTAAAGTGAAAATTCATTTAATTATTATTTCAAAAATATGAATAGTACGTTAGACCTCATAATATTTTGTACGAAGTATCACTATATGAATATTTAAAGGCATTTGAATATTTTTTATTTTTTTATTTTTCTAGTAATACTTAGTAATTTTAATTGGTTTTTAATTTTTTCCATTTTATTTATTTTAGTTGTTTATCTAAACTATTTTCTATATAATTTTTTATTTGGTTGGGGAATTGATTTATACATAACAATAACTCCAAAATGGTGTAATTACATTATATGTAAAACAACTCTCAATCACAAAGCCACATGAACTAAATCAATTAGATAGACTATTGTACGAAATTAGAAATACCTAATCCAACACCAAACATTCATATAATAATGCAAACTATGTTATGCTATACCCTCATCTAAAATGCTCAATGCTACTTTTATATATAATTTGTAACGTCAAAGAGAACAACAGAATTGGACGTATTGCGAATCATCTCGATTATAATATTTGTTTTTCATATTCATAAAAGGATTCGAGTAAAACCTGGATACCATTTCGTGCAATTGCAAAGATACGCAATTTTAGTAATTTTTGAATTTCGGGTGCGCCTCTTGAAAATATGTGCGTCTGTCAAAGACTTCTTTTCAACTCCTTTTTTTCCTGGTTTACTCGATTTTGTAGAGTGGCATGTGTACAACCCTTACATGATTCCAGAGAAAGTTGAATCTATAACTTATTTCTCTCGTTAAAAACCAAGATGTCGAAGAAAGGATAAGCAGGGCAAGACCAATCTTCTGGAGATATTGCCGGAATTTTCTAAAGAGCACGTCGTGAGGAAATAATATGCAAGGCCATGATGATGTTATCAGTTTTTGCAGAAATAATGATGAATTAGTGGATCATGTTGCTTCAAGGAGACGCCCCATTTGATCCAGTTCGCTCTGAGCTGAAATTGTCAAGATCACTTTCATGCTCAAGATCCCTTTCATGCGGGGCTGAAGAAAAACAAAATCACATGGCAAGAATAATCGACACTAAAGTCAGACGTGAATTCTCAAACATCATGTCACCAGGATCCAAAAAGACAAGAAATTAATGAAGGTGGTATAAACAACCGTAATTTTAAAGGTAAGCAAATAGTGGATGTGCCGAGGACGTCTAATGGAAGTTCTTGTTGGTAGGAAGGACTAACGTAGATTTTAGGTATAGGTATTAGAGTTGTTTGTTGATAATTGGTGTTAATTAGGAGGATTATGACCTAGATAATATTAAATATTCGTGGTATCTCAATGAGATAAGAATATTTAAAGGTAGTTGAATTATGGCCTTGGTAAGTCTAAGAAAACATGTTTAAGGAAGGACAAATATAGTCCATTTTAGGCATTATTCAACTCGTTTTAAGTTGTTTTCGTTGAGAATCGACATTAATTAGTATGTTGAGAATTGACATTGATTAAGCGGAGTATGAGTAGTTCATAGTAAATATTTGTGATGTGTTCTATGATATTAATATAATATAAATGTGATAATGTAATTAATATAATATGGTTGATGTAATTTGTATATTAAAGTGCAATATATGTAATTAAAAGCTAATAATATAATAATAACTAGTTTATAGACTGTCTTAAAATTAGTTATGAAAAAGTATAAATACTTATTATTATTATATTAAGCGTTGGATTATATTGTTTTGTAATAAAATATGGTTTGTAGTGTTTATTTTGAGGTTTAGTGTTTAATATTACTTGTAAGAAATTATAAATATACATTAGTATTATTATACTAGATAAATGTTAGGTTGCTTGTTTTTATAATAAAGTATAGTTTTTATAAAGTGAGTTATAATGAATATTTGGTAGTGTTACATCATTCAAGGTTCTTTTTTGTTTCTCAAGCCAATATTTTTTTTATTGGCAGTGGCAAATGTATTTTTTGTTTTTCTTCAAAGTGTTTCCATGAATTCTTTCTTATAACTAGAAGAATGTTTGGTAGTGTTATTCTATTTTAAGGTTTTTTTTTTTTTTTCTCTCAATATTTTTGGTATTGTTAATTATAAATATATTCAGTGTTTCTCTTTCAAGTTTATTTTTTTTATTATTAGTTATGAGAAAATATAAATACACATGATTATCTGATATTTTGGATAAATGTTGGACTATATGATTTTACAATAAAGTATGGTTTATGAAGTGATTTTTTATAACGAATATTTATTATTTATTTGCTTCATTTTCATTTTAAGTGTTTTTGTTTCCGAATATTTTTTATATTTTTTATATTTCTCATGCTAAATCCATTTAGTGTTTGAATTCTCTTTTATAACTAGTACAATATTACAAAAATGGACATCATATTTTCAAAATTTATGTATAATGATATTTCTTTTGCATTGAAATAATAAATATGATTAATCATAGTATGATCATCAATGGTATGGTCGTAAGTTAACGGTGTATTTAAACTGAAAATTCATTTAATTATTATTTCAAAAATATGAATAGTACGTTAGACCTCATAACATTTTATGCAGTAATATCACTACATGAATATTTGAAGGAATTTGAATATTTTTATTTTTAGTAATTCTTAGTAATTTTAAATTGTTTTAATTTTTTACAAATTATTTTAGTTGTTTATCTAAACTATTTTATATATAATTTTTTATTTGGTTAGGAAATTGATTTATACATAAAAATAACTCTGAAATGGTGTAATTACATTATATTTAAAATGACTCTCAATCACAAGGCCACGTGAACTAAATCAATTAGATGGACTATTGTACAAAACTAAAAATACCTAATCCAACACCAAACATTCATATAATAATACAAACTATGTTATGCTATACCCTCATCTAAAATGCTCAATGTTACTTTTATATATAAATTGTAACGTCAAAGAGAACAACAGAATCAGACGTATTTCGAATCGTCTCGATTATAATATTTGTTTTCCATCTTCATAAAAGGATTCGAGTAAAACCTGGATACCATTTCGTGCAATTGCAGAGATACGCAATTTTAGTAATTTTTGAATTTCGGGTGCACCTCTTGAAAATATGTGCGTCTGTCAAAGACTTATTTTCAACTCCTTTACTTCCTGGTTTACTCGATTTTGTAGAGTGGTATGTGTACAACCCTTACATGATTCCAGAGAAAGTTGAATCTACAACTTATTTCTCTCGTCAAAAACCAAGATGTCGAAGAAAGGATAAGCAGGGCAAGACCAATCTTCTGGAGATATTGCCAGAATTTTCTAAAGAGCACGTCGTGAGGAAATAATATGCAAGACCATGATGATGTTATTAGTTTTTGTAGAAATAATTATGAATTAGTGGATCGTGTTGCTTCAAGGAGACGCCCCATTTGATCCAGTTCGCTCTGAGCTGAAATTGTCAAGATCACTTTCATGCCGAGCCAACGAAAACAAAAATCGCATGGCAAGAATAATTGATGCAGTTCGAAAAGCTGTGTGGAATAGTGAAACATCACAATTACCAAGGGATTTAAAAAGACAACAAATTAATCAAGGTGTTATAAGCATGGGTAATTTTAAAGGTAAGAAAATAGTAGATGTACGGAGCTGGTCTACTGGACCTTCTCGTAAGAAGGACTAGAGTAGATTTTAGGTATTAGGTATTAGAGTTGTTTGTTGATAATTGGTGTTAATTAAGAGGATTATGAACTAGTTAATATTAAATATTTGTGGTATCTCAATGATATGCGAATATTTAAATGTAGTTGAAATATGGATTTGGTAAGTCCAAGAAAACATGTGTGAGGAAGGACAACTATAGTCCATGTTAGGCATTATTCAATGAAGTTTAAGTTGTTTGTTGAGAAGTAACATTAATTAATTAGGATGTTGAGAATTGACATTAATTAGAATGATTATGAAGAATTGGTAATTATTTGTGAAGTGTTTTATGATATGAATATAATAGAAATGTGAAAATGTAATGAATATAATATGGTAATGGTAGTTTGTATATTAAAGTGGAATATATGTGATTAAAAGGAAATAATATAATAATAAGTATTTTATATACCATTTTAAAATTATTTATGAGAAAGTATAAATACATATTATTATTATTATTATTATTATATTGAGTAAGTGTTGAAATATATTGTTTCGTAATAAAATATGGTTTGTCAAGTGATATTTTTCATAATGAATAGTTGGTAAAAATAAAGGTTTTGTTTTACTTTTTTATCCTAATACTGTTGGTAGTGCTATGGTAAATGTATTTAATGTTTCTTTTTGAAGTTTAGTGTTTAATATTATCTATGAGAAAATATAAATACACATGGTTGTTATTACTATTATTTGCAAGTGTTACTTTATTTTAAGAATTTTTTTTTTTGTTTTTCAATGTTTTTGGTATTGGCAAGTGTCAATGTATTTTTTTGTTTCTCTTCAAAATTTGATCATTAATTCTTTTTGTTTCTATTCGAAGTTCGATTGATTGATTCCTGTATGTAACAGGTAGAATATTTGGTAGTGTTATTTTATTTTAAGGGTTTTTATGTTTCTTAATATTTTTGGTATTATTTGTGGTAAATGTATTTAGTGTTTCTTCTTGAAGTTTACTGTTTATGATTAGTTATGAAAAAATACAAATACCTCGATAAATATTGGATTATATTGTTTTGTTACTTCATTTAAAGGTTTTTTTTGTTTGTTTATTTCTCAATATTTTTTCTATTAGCGCTAGTAAATGTATTTTTTGTTTCTCTTCAAAGTTTGATCATGAGTTAGACTGGTAATGAATTTTTTGTTTCTTTTCAAAATTTGATCATTAATTCCTTTATATAACTAGTAGAATATTAGGTAGTGTTATTTTATTTTAAGATATCTTTTTGTTTCTCAATATTTTTGGTATTGTTAGTGGTAAATGTATTTAGTGTTTCTTTTTAAGCTTAGTTTTTATGATTAGTTGTGATCAAATATAAATATCGACTTATGATCATGAATGGTAGGATGACATTGGTAAGTTACAAAGAAAAATACTTAAAAAATAAGGATGAAAATATTATATTGTAGATGCATCGAGCATTCCACTATGGTAGCAATTTCATAAAATGTTATGTTGGTTTAAAATATTTTAAATGGAATTGAAATAAAATTAAAATTAAATAGCGGTTTTGAGCTCCAACTTTATGTGAATATATAATTTTATGCATGGTATCCATCTATAATGTAGCCCAAGGGCGCAAACCTCCATGTTAATTTTTCCTAGTGAGTAGTGGGATCTCAACAATGGAGACTTTAGGCACCACCTTCTCCAAATGTTTTGTGATCCTAGTAATAATGTAAGATCCTTTGCATTTAAAATAGAAGTTTTCATATCGAGAAATTTGATCCCTCTACACTCTCTCTAGTTTCTATTATATACAATGTTTTAAACTGTAATTTTTAATTCTACATTTTGTATGTGGATATAATATTGAAATTCTAAAATGATACTTTAAAAGTTACATTTTCATATTTTAATAATTTTGTATAAATTTGTTTAATAAAAATTTGGCTAAATATGTATTAATAAAAATATGTTTCTTATAAATAAAAAAGTATTTTTGTTGTGTAAACCACATATTAATTATTAATAATTTGATTTAAAATGATTTGATTAATTATCTGATATTTTTTATCTCTGAAGTAGTAGTTTTGTTGTAAATTGTAAGTAATATTTTTTGTTGCATTGAAATAATACTTAAATGTTGATTGTTAAGCTACAATATTGAATACTTAAAATGTTGTAAAATATTATGTAATAAATTGATATATGCCACTGACAATGGACAATTTCAAGGATTTAAAAGCTAACATGGAATTGCTACTTATGATTTAAGACAACATAATAATATTTTGTTTACTAAATTTTATCTTCATTGTTTTTTTGTATGTCACTATGCTTCCAAAATTTATGCATTGGGATGTTTCCTTTGCAACATCACGTGAAATTGCTAGTTTATGTCTTATACCATGAGAATATCTAAATTTAGTTGAAATATGGATTTGGTATGCCACAGAAAACATGTGTGATGAAATTTAAATAAATGTAATATGTAATTAAAAAGAAATAATATAATAATAAGTATTTTATAGAATGTTTTAAAATTAGTGATGAGAAAGTATAAATACAATAGTAGTAGTATATTGAATAAGTGTTGGATTATATTTATCTATAATAAAATATGGTTTCTAAAGTGATATTTTTCATAATGAATAGTTGGTAGTGTTATTCTATTTTAAGGGTTTTGTTTTGTTTTTTTTCCTAATATTTTTTTGTATTATTACTAGTATTTAGTGTTTCTTTTTGAAGTTCAGTATTTAATATTACTTATCAAAAATAATAAATGCACATGACTATTATTATAATGGATAAATGTTGGATTATATTATTTTTTAATAAAGTGTGGTTTGTAAGGTTATTTTTTTATACTGAATATTTGATAATGTTAATTCATTTTAAGAATTTTTTATTTTTTTCTCAATATTTTTGGTATTTGTAGTGGTAAATTTTGTTCCATTGAAATAATACTCAAGGTTAATCATAGTAATTGGTAAAATATATTACTATGATCATCAATGGTAGGATGACATTTTTAAGCTACAAATTTGAATACTTAAAACTCAAGGTGAAAAGTTTAAATTGTTGTTGTGTGGAGAGGAATTTTATAACCGAGTATGCCTGCAATCTTATACAACATTATGCAATGCAATGCTATGTTTACTTAAACTATTTTAAATTAAACTAAAATTGAATTAAAATTAAAAAATAGTAATCAATATATGATTTTTTTAGGTTTGGGTGAATTTGAGTGTCAAGTTCTACTGGATTTTCAGCTCTAGGTCTATGTGAATCTATCATTTTATCCATGGTATTCATGTACATTGTAGCCTATTTAAAGGCTAAAAAGCTCTATATTTTTTTTCTAGTGAGTAGTGGGGTCCTAGCAGTGGAGTCTTTAGACACTACCACTTCTCTAAGATTTTTGTAATCCTAGTAACATTGTAATATTATTTGCACTTAAAATAGAGGTTTGCACCACTAAAAATTAGATGTCTCTCCACATGATAGGTTTGGAATTAAGATGGTTCTAGGTTATTATATATACAATGTTATAAATATAATTTGTAATTTTATATATTTTTTTGTTGAGATAACATTAAAAGGGTAAAATGACACTTTACAAGTTACAATTGAATATTTAAATAATTTTCTATACATTTGTTTAATAAAAAATTAGTTATATATATATATATATATATATATTAATAAATATATATTTATTATAAATAAAAGGGTATTTTTTGGGGGTAAACACATATTAATGATTTAAGAAGTTGCTTTAAAATTATTTAATTAATTTTGTGATATTATCTCTCTATAATGGTAGTTTTGTTTGTTGGACACCTAATCCTCCAAGGATTAAGGTGTGAGAAATGAAGAGTCAAAAGCAGTGCAAGAGACCATAGAATATGAAATCCAAGGGTCCTTCCAATATATATATATATATAAATATATATATATATATATATCATCATTGAGAATAATAAAACATACAGACTTTTCCTTCCCTTTTTTTTATCGATTCTTGTGCATACCATGCATGTCTTTGACATGGTATCGAAGCTCATGGTTTCTTGAATAGTCCTCAGCATTTTGGTTCACCTACCGCTTCTTTGCATAGTTCAACAGTCAATAGAATTCCATTCTGTTGATTTCATGAGTTTTGTATATTCTCTGGAAAATAAATTTCCTGGTGTCTCATGTGACCTACTCCTATATATAGAATAAACAAAAAATATTATTTGAAAAAACTGTGCAACTGTAGACCTAACATTTTCTCTACAACTAAGAGTGGAACCCGCTGGTCCTCCTTAAAGAGCGCTAACCTGAATGCTTGTCTAGTAAAAAAAAAATTATCTGTGTCTCATCTACATATAACATTTCTCTCTTTCCTGACTATTGCACCATTCACCTCTAACGAATAACACTTTCTCTTGAATCATGTCAGTCATTCCTTGAACTTCAACAAGGCATTGAGTGTGAGCTGTCAAAAGGTGTTTAATACTGTGGCTTTGTACATGGCCATGATCTCATCAAGCTTGTGGAAAAAAAACCACTTCATAAAACTAAGTCCTTTGTTCAATGGCTTTCTCACACAATGTAAGCTTCGTGTGCTCTTCAATTTCAAGCTCAAAACTAGAAAGCCACTATTATTGTTTGATTGTTTGATTGCAATTGTGTTCGTACTTGAATCAGGCCTACCTCAATCATGGTTCTCAATTGCAGCATCCGTACATCCATTTCAATTTTTAATTCTTTAAATAAGGGAAAAAACATATTAATTATTGATAATTTCATTTAAAATGATTTAATTAATTATGTGATATTTTTTTATCTCTCAAGTAGTATTTTTGTTGCAAATCATAACTGATATTTTTCGTTGCATTGAAATAATACTTAAATTTTCATTGTTAAGCTACAATATTGAATACTTAAAATGTTGTAAAATATTCTGTAATAAATTGTTATGTTGACTTAAACTATTTAAAATAAAACTAGTGAGAAATGGTGTCTCAACAATTATTTCTTTAGGAATCACCACGTCTCTTTGTGTTTTGTGATCTCTTTCTAAGCTTTATAGATCTAGAATTAAAATGGATCTAGATTGTTTTAGATACATTGTTATGAAGAATGATGTAATTTTACATATTGTTTTTAGATATAATATTCAAATAGTAAAATGATGATTCACAAGTTACGTTCAATATTTTACTATATATATATAATTTTGTTTTAAGCAACATATTAATAATTTATTAAGTTGCTTTAAAGTGATTTATTTAATTATGTGATATTTTTTAGTTTTTTAAGTAGTATTTTAATTGTAAATTGTTTTAATATGAAATGATATGTAAAATACAAGATTCAAGGTTCAAATCCCCCAAATAACCTATATATATTGAAAATGTATACACAAAAACCTAAAAGTATAGTACGAAATGTGGAGAATACACTTGTACCACTCGGATAGAAACAAACCTCTCTCTATATAAGAAGTTAATGCTCTTAATGATGCATTTAAAGCGATAATACTTTAATGATTATTTAAAAAATTATGATTAAATTTGATAGAATTTTGTACGAAGTATCACTACATCAATATCTTAAGTCATTTGAATAATATATATTAACTTTTAAAATTCTAATTATAGGTTAAATACATTCATTATATTAATTTCACAGCTTTGGTTCCTGGTTTATCTTGGCTTAGTGGTTGTTGTTTGATATACTCTGTGTGCCCAGATTACTCCAGACTTCTGGTGTTGGGATATATAGCTTTGGAATTGTCATGGTAGGTGCCCAGATTAGTCTAGACTCTTGTTATTATGGAAGCAACAAGGTTTAATCTTGACCCTCACTTCTTCATGTTTTAGTGATAGTCTCATGCAACTGATTTAATAGGAATTTGTTGTCAAATTTCACTTCCCATGTAGTAAGGAAGGCTCTAATCATGTCATCCCTTCTTTTTATATTATATAATGATAAGGAAGGCTATTATACTAAACATTGTGTGATGAAGGATTATAATTAATTTTAGGAATTATTCAATGAATTTTGATTTTTTGGTTGAGAATTGACATTAATGAGAAGGATTATGAGTATCTAATGTTAAATATATGTGATGCATTTTACAATAAAATATAATTGAAATATTAGAATGTGATGAATATAATATGGTCACTGTAATTTGTATATTAAAGTGAAATAAATGTAATATGTAATTAAAAGGGAATAATATAATAATAAGTATTTTATAGAATGTTTTAAAAGTAGTGATGAGGAAGTATAAATATAGTAGTAATAGTATATTAAATAAGTGTTGGATTGTATTTATTTATAATAAAATATGGTTTGTAAAGTGATATTTTTCATAATGAATAGTTGGTAGTGTTATTTTATTTTAAGGGTTTTGTTCTATTTTTTTTTTCCTAATATTTTTGGTATTATTACTAGTAAATGTATTTAGTGTTTCTCCTTAATTTTAGTATTTAATATTACTTATCAGAAAGAATAAATGCACATGGATAAATGTTGGATTATATTATTTTGTAATAAAGTGTGGTTTGTAAGGTGATTCTTTTATAATGAATATTTGATAATGTTACTTCTTTTTAAGAATTTGTATTTTTTTTCTCAATATTTTAGGTATTTCTAGTGGTAATTTTTTTTTTTTTTTTGTCTCTCTTTAATGTTTTTCTATAAATTCCTTTTTATAACTAGTAAAATATTTGGTATTTTTATTTTATTTTAAGGATGTTTTTGTTTCTCAATATTTTTGGTATTTTTAATAATTAATGTATTTAGTGTTTTTCTTTCAACTTTAGTTTTTGTAATTAGTTATGAGAAAATATAAATACGTCTGATTGTTATTATATTGGAAAAATTTTGAATTACGTTGTGTTGTAATAAGTATGAATTCATAAGTGATTTATTTTATAATGAAAATTGGGTCGTGTTCCTTCATTTAAGGATTTTTTTGTTTTTCCTAAACATTTTTTGTATTGTTAGAGGTAAATCCATTTAGTGTTTCTCTTTGAATGATTATTATGAATTCATTTAATGACTAGGAGAATATTACAAAAATGGAAATTACATTGTCGCAGTTTATGTATAGTGGTATTTTTTGTTCCATTGAAATAATACTCAAGGTTAATCATAGTAATTGGTAAAATAGATTATTATGATCATCACTGGTAGGATGAAATTTTTAAGCTACAAACTTGAATACTTAAAACTCAGGGTGAAAATTTTAAATTTTTGTTGCATGGAGAGGCATTTTATCACCCAATATGGTAGCAATGTTATACAACATTATGCAATGAAATGATATGCTCACTTAAACTATTTAAAATGAAACTAAAATTTAATTAAAATTAAAAAATAGTAATCAATATTTAATTCTATTTAGGTTTGGGTGAACTTGAGTTTCAAGTTTCTAGTGGTTTTTTATCTCTAGGTTTATGTGAATCTATCATTTTATCCATGTTATTCATGTACATTGTAGCCTATTTAAAGGCTAAAAAACTCTATGTTTTTTTTTTCTATTGAGTAGTGGGATCAACAAATCAGATCACAAATCAGTACAATAGATCAGATCAAAAATTAGTACACCAGTATAATCACGTGGTTAAAACCCTCAAAGAGGGAAACAATCCACGCTATGAGTGAACACGACCACTTATGGAAATTTATTAATATAAAAAGAAAAGTTACATATGTTTCTCTCATAAACGGTTATAGGAAAAATGACCCTCCATGTTCTTTAAATAGAGATCATGGACCAATCGGGTGTTAAGCCACGGATCAAGTGTCGTTAATACTAAGGTGAGAGATAACCGTTGGATCACTAAAAATTATGACCGTCGGATTATAAGTTACAAATGTACATGGTAAATAAACACACTTTACCTAAATCTACACTAGACTAAGTTATTCTTAACTATTTCCTATGTGTCAGAATATCCTAAAATCCCACCTTAAGAACAAATTGGGATAGGATTGAAGGATTTACAAAGGTCACACAAAAGGAGCCTATTTCCTATGTGTCGAAATATCCTAACATCCCCCCTTAAGAACAAATTGGGATAGGATTGAAGGATTTACAAAAGTGACACAATATCATAAGGAAGGAGGCATTAGAGCCTATCCCCCCCTAATGAAAGCTTTCCTGAACTCCAAGCATGGATCGAAGTTTGGTAAACTTTTCTTTTGTGAGAGCCTTCGTAAATATATTGGCCACTTGATCATTGGTCGGACAATACTGCACTTCAAGAACACGATCATGAAGGAGCTTTATGATGAAGTGTATGTGGATTTCAATGTGTTTCATATGCTGATGATGAAATAGACCTTTACATAGCTGAAGGGCACTCCAATTATCACACCAAAGTGTAGTTGGATGCTGCTGATGAAGACCAAATTCAGACAGGATCTGACGAAGCCACATGGCTTCCTTGCTGGCTTCAACTGCACCACAATACACTGCTTCTGCTGAAGAAAGGGAGATGGTACTTTGTTTCTTAGAATACCAGGTAATAGGTCCTAAACCAAGAGTGACTACATATCATGTAGTGGACTTCTGATCATTAGGGTCACCAGCCCAATCAGAATTACTGAAACCAATCAACAAGGAAGATGCTCCTGCACTGTAATGAATCCCGAACAGAACTATACCTTGAATATATCGAAGTATTATTTTAGCTGCTTTCCAGTGACTTTCATGTGGTTGGTGCATAAACCGAGCGACAAGACCAACGGTAAAGGAAAGGTCAGGACGGGTATGGGTTAGATACAAAATTTTTCCAACAAGTTGATGGTATAAGGTAGCATCAACTTCAGGGGTAATACAGTTGACTGAAATATTGACTCCAGATTAAAAGGGAGAAGGTGCGGGCTTACAGTCTTCCATGTGAAAGTGGTGTAGAATATTAGAGGCATACTTGGACTGAGAGAGGGTAATGCCTTCCTTGGATTGCAAGACTTGAAGACCAAGGAAATAATGCAAGTGTCCTAAGTCTGTCATTTAAAAATTATTTTTGAGGCTAGACTTCACATGGATTATATGGTTTGGATCACTACCAGTAAGGATACGATCATAAACATAGAGAAAAAGGATGGTGAAGGAATTACCCACTTTCTTGGAGTAGACAGTGTTGTCAGAATGACACCTAGAAAAGTCGTTATCTAAGAGAAATTTATCGATTTTGGTATACCAAGCCCGAGGAGCTTGTTTGAGACCATAGAGAGACTTCCTAAGGCGACAAACAAGGTTGGAGTTTTTTTGGATAAAGCCAGGGGGTTGTTCCATGTAGATTTCTTCATGAAAATATCCATGTAAGAAGGTGGATTTAACATCCATATGATGGACTTCCCATTTAAAGGAGGCAGCAACGAAAAGAACAAGGCGGATAGAATTCATTTTGGCAACAGGGGTGAAGGTTTCAGTATAGTCAATGCTTTCAACTTGTGAAAATCCTTTAGCAACAAGACGAGCTTTATGTCTATCCACTTTTCCATCTGGTCCAAACTTGATTTTTTAAACCCATCTACGTCTGAAAATTTTTCTTCCTTTTGGAAGAGGAACAAGATCCCAAGTGTTGTATGCCAATAAGGAACGATACTCTTCATTCATAGCTTCATCCCAATCTGGATGACTGAAGGATTCTTCAAAGGTTTCTGGATCATTTTTTTCTGGAACTTGATCCAATAAGGAAGAGGCTCTTTCGAACTGAGAACGAGTACATCATAGATCGGCAGGGTCTCCTGCAAGAGAACCTTGTGCATCTCGAGTAGAGTGGACCCATCTTGGAAGCAGTGGAGTATAAGGAGAAATTTCACGAGTTGGAGGAGGATTTTCATCCTCCTTGTCATCATCTGAACTAGAAGGAATGCTATTAAAAATAGAAGAGAGAGAGAGAGAGGTGGCACATATGGTGAATCAGGCTCGCAGGCCAAAGGTGGCACACCTTCTGAACTAGGCTCGCAGGCCGATATATTTTCATCAAACTTTAAATCTCTTCTAATGATTATATTTTTGGATTTTGGTTGAAGAAGTCTATATCCTTTGACATCTTCATAATATCCAACAAAAATACATTTTTCACTCTTAGGTTCTAAGGCTTTATGTTTCGCATATGGAATATGGGCCCAAGCATCACTTCCAAAAACATGAAAATGACTTACATCTTGTTTGATTGAGCTCCAATATTCTTTTGGAGTTATATTATTTAAAACCTTAGTAGGAGTGCGATTTACTCTGTAATCTTCACAGTTAATGGCTTCTACCGAAAAATTGAGACCAAGCCCCTCAGATTGAAGCATACAATTAGCCATTTATTTTAAGGTGTGATTCTTCCTTTCAGCTACACCATTTTGTTGTGGAGTATATGGAACAATATGTTGCAATTGAATGCCATGCTCAGTGCAAAAGTTGATAAATTTGTTTTTAACATATTCTCTGCCAGATTGTTTCTCAACAAAGGCCTTAAAGGCCAAGAACATGTTAAAAAATTCACTCTTGAGTTTTAATAAATATACCCAAGTGCCTCTGGAAAAATCATCAATGAAAGTTAAGAATTATTTGCAACCAGAGGAAGAAACAACAGGAAGTGGACCACATAAATCACTGTGCACAAGCTACAAAGGGGCTGAAGCGTGCGAAGAGGCACATTTGTCAAAACAATCCCGATGATGTTTTCTGGTACACATATGGAGAAAACACCATCTCGGAAAGATACCATAGGATGGCCCATCACCATATTTTCCTTACATAGAGTTTGAAGAGAGCGATAGTTTAAGTGACCAAATTTCTCATGCCAAAGTTTTCTCACATCATCATTATGAGCAACAAAAACAGAGGGAAGGGATGATGACCCAAAGCTTTCCAACTTATACAACCTTTTTGAATCATCAATAATGCCAGTAGCTAAAATATGTTTAGGATCTTTGAGGTCCTTGATTACAACATCATCAGGTGAGAATTCTACTATTTTCCCTTCACCTGAATGAGTTATCTGATAAACTGATAGAAGGTTGCATGATAAGGTAGGAACACATAATACATCATTAAATTGACCATTATATAGATTAATGGTTCCAGATCCTACAACACTAAGAGATATATCATCACCAACATAAATATCTTTGGTGTTACAATCATTTAAAGAAGAAAACATGGATTTATTTTTAGCCATGTGGTAAGAAGCTCCCGAATCAATGAGCCACTCATGAGAAGGAGAATAATAAGATACATTTAATGCATAATCAGATCTTGATGCTTGACAACCACAAGCAGAAAGTGCCATGCCTGAAGATGAAGGCGAAGAGTGCTCGAAATTGATGTTCTGCTTCTTCATTGCTGCTTCTAAGGATTCCATCTTCTTAAAACATTTGGACTCTATATGCCCATCCCGATTTCAAAAGTTTCAATGTCTATCTGTCTTGTTCCCTTTTTTTTTATTTTCCTTATTATTTTGGTGATTTGATTTTTCAGTTTGCGGCTGAAATTGCTTAGGGCCCTTATTTGTTTTAGGACCATATTTTTTTGGATACTGCTTCTTGGGATTATTTTGATATGGTTGTTGTTGGGCTACTAAGTCTTTATTAGAATCGTTTCCAGTAGTGATAAGACCAAGGTGTAAAATTTTTTCTTATTCTCTTATCAAAGAATCACAAAAGGCATCAAAAGAGGGATTCTTGTAGGTGGTTCCTGAAAAAATGATGGCTTATCTAGTGGAATGGAAGGCGGAAACAAATATATAGTATGCAGGACCAAGCTTAGCAAGAATTCAATATATGAGGCTACCATCATCTTTTTTTATCTTAAAACCTTCTAAAATAATTCTGAGCGTCTTAAATTTGGAAAAAAAATCTTCAATGGAGGAGAAATTATTGGGGTCCAAAGTAAGCAACTCATTTTCGAGCTGGTGGGCCTGGATTTGATTTTGAATGCAAAAAGTAGTTTTTAGCTTTTCCAGGGCCTCATCAGGGGTGTCAATGTCAAGGATATGAAATCGAAGATCTTGAGCAATGGAAATTCCTATCAATCCTCGTGCTTGATCTTGTTTATTTTCCCATTTAGTAGCTTTATCATCATTGGAAGGTTTAGTTTCTTGTCCTATGGCTATTCTATAAAGCCCTTTACTTCTAAGTATATCTACCATGTGAGGTAGCCATTGGAAATAATTGGTGTTGTTAAGAATAACCGTGCATGCACTTTCCATTTTAAAAAAATTCTGAAGCTAGGAAAAACTAAAACTAACTGCTCCAATGGAAATATCTCGAAAAATTAGGCCATTTAAAAAAATGCTTGAAAAACGGCTTCCGGATGAAGAAGTTGTGCCTTTGGAAAACAAGCTGAGTTGTAGATGCCGAACAGTTACAGGAACTGGATGAAGTGCAACATTTTAAAGAAAAATTTTGCCCCTTTGAACAATAACTTTTTACAAAAGAAGCTTGAGAAGGAGACTTAAACCCAAAACCTCTATTCTCATAAACTAACCCCTCGCCAAATGATATAGTAAAAGGATCACGTTATTGTATGAAAGGAGGAAGGGGTTTTTTTTTTTAACTCTTCGATGTGCGTGCCTTTTCCTGCGCAAAAAAAACACAAAAACCGAGAAAAAAAATGATATAAAAATCCTTATGGCATAATTTTAGATTTTCGATTAGCCTTACTGACAACCATCACTTTCTTCACTATTTCCGATTTCCCGAGATAGCACAAAGATGCGGTGAAAGAGAATACGTAGTAAAAAAAAATCCCTTTTTCCTGTTTCTGATTTGTCGAGATCACACAGAGCACATCACAAAAAACATACATAGAGAAGAGGGTATAGATCTGGAAAATAAATAAAACCTTAATACCGAAAATAAACAGAAAAAAACCAAAAAAGGCAAAAATATTAACAAATATAACTGCAAAATAGATGCTTTATACCTTCAGATCTAAACTGACATAACTTGGGCAGCCATAAACCTTTTCTCATGAAACGAAAGGCATTCCTCACTGTAATAAACGCTCCGGACACAACCGAGTAGTTATCTAAGCCCAAAAAATTTCCGAATAGTATATCTACAAAACAACATTCGCATGCAGTGAAAACTGGCTTCTGATTTTAATCAACAACGAATGCAGCCCTCAATATAGCTCTGATATCATGTAGCAATTTACAGGGTAAGTTTCATAGATCAAGAACCAAAGGTCACCACTCAGAAACAGATCCCAAATCAGTACACCAATATAATCATGTGGTTAAAACCCTCAAATAGGGAAATAGTCCATGCCCTGAGCCAACGCGGTCACTTCAGTGAATTTATTTATATAAAAAGAAAAGTCTCATATGTTTCCCTCATAAATGGTTACTAGAAAAATGACCCTCCATGATCTTTAAATAGAGATCATGGAGCAATTGGGTGTTAAGCCACAGATCAATTTCCGTTAATACTGAGGTGAGAGATAACCATCGGATGACTACAAATCGTGACCGTCAGATTATAAGTTACAAATGTACATGGTAAAGAAACACACTTTACCTAACTCTACACTAGACTAAGTTATTCTTAACTATTTCCTATGTGTCGGAATATCCTAACACCACCACTTCTCTAACTGTTTCATAATCTTAGTAACATTGTAATATTATTTACACTTAAAATAGAGGTTTTCACCATGAAAAAATTTGATCCCTCTCTCCATGTGATAGATTTAGAATTAAGATGGATCTAGGTTATTATATATACAATATTATAAATATAGTTTGTAATTTTATATATTTTTTGTAGATATAACAGTAAAAGGGTAAAATTTTTGGAATGTGTAATTCCTACTTGTCTTCAGTTGTGACTTTCTATGTATAGAGTCTGTTCCTATTCCATAAGTTAGGTAAATATAAGTTCCTAGTTTGGTGTGAGGTTGAGATATTCTCTCAACCAACTTATTGTGCGCCTAGGATAGCTTCCCTATCTTGACACTATACCTCATGTATGTATGTAAATTTATTTGATTAATGGACGATATTGTGTATCTGAGATTTCATCTTGATATTAGAGCCCATATGGGCCTATACCTCGGTCCCTCCTAGGCTGACTAAAATAAGAGAGTATATTGTGTTTGAGTTTTAGTTTTTTATTGGATGTCCATTTGTTTGGGTGAAGGTGTATTGGGGTAGCAGTGTGCCCATTATTTGACATCGCGGAGTGTCGACCAGAAAGAAAGAATGAGTGTAGAGTGGGAGTGTAGTAAATGATTCTATCCATCATAAGTCTCACTGCAACCATGCGAACTGAAGATGCTAACTGTATCAAATGATTGGATAGTGAGGTGTGAAAATTCTACCTATTCATGATGTGGATCTATCCATAGCGACGGTGGTGCCTGTAGGTTCATGTTTGTGCGTGCAGTAGAAGTGTGAGAGTTCAGAGAGTGAAATTTTGTTTGTACAACATTGATTCTCCTTGGTGATGATGGATCTTGGAGCGGTGGTAGCTTTCGATGTCATTTTCATGGAAGCCTGCTGTACTTTCTATGTGGTGAATCAATTTAACAATTTGGGGTTTATTGATATGGGGAGCACTAACCAAAGTGTCCGGTGGTCTCATAAAAACTGACCCGGGAAGACAATTGAGGGTGAGGAGCATTGTTTCCATTGAAAAGAGCCCGCGTGTTGAGGTACGATGTTGCCTACATGATCCATTGCTACCTCTCTAAAGGTTTTATCAAACGGAGCTGCCTAAGGCCATAGTTGGGCCGATGCCGGAAGAAGAGAAGGTTCCACTGCTACCTGAATGCTATGGAGAGCATTGAGGACACCTTCCCTCTGCGTGTATGCTACCTGTGCCTGAATTCTCATCGAAATGCTACCTGCGTGGACTGAACTGGACCGAGGCCAGTGCTAGGCTGCCTTTAGAGGAAAGTTGTAGAAAAAGGAACATTGTCCATGGACTATGTCATTTGCTGCTCATCTTTGCTATGCGTGATGTTGTTGCCTCAAAGGAATGTTATAGGCAATTTTGCGGTAGAGGCTGCTCAAACAATGTGGAACACTGTTGTGAGGTAGAGGCTGCTCCTGTGTGAAGGAGCCTGCCTACCTGAACGCTACCACTGTTGTCAAGAGGTACGCTGCCACCGTTGGGATTCAAAATTTGTTGTGTGTTGTGTCTGTTGTGGTGTGACACAACCATTCTGCTCCAAATTGTCGAGCACTGCCATCCACAGCGATGCTACTGTAAGCTTGCTGCACAAGGACATGAAGTGCCAATAAATTTTTTGGAGAGGCCAATTGAGGCCGATTTGGTACTTGAGGAGACCAATTATGAAGGTTGATCAATGTGAGTGTTGTGAAGGCTTATTGACGTCAATTGAGGCCGACTGTGAAGGATGAATTGCTAATTGGGGGGCAAATTTGGGTTTCTTGTGGCCTTTGTTTGTTGTTCTAGGTCCAGAAAATCAATTTCTAGGTCCTTGTGGGAATAATAAGGATCACTAATTCTAGGTGACCATATTTAGGAGATGTTTGATAGCCACCTTCTGTAGCACTAAATTAGCTGAAATGTGTGTCCATGTGAGCTGCTTCGGTAAGACAACGACACGTGTGCGCTCATCTGTTAATACTGGGAAAGGGAAGAGCCATCGTAGTCCCAAAAAAATTGTTCATGGCATCAGTCTAGTGAAAGGAAATTCAAATAATCCTATGGATGACTATCATGTAGCTGAGTTCAAGAAAAAAATAGGCCACGAGTTGGGATTGTTTACCATCTTTGATGGTTATTTAGGTGACAATGTGACTTCGTATCTGCAGAGGAATTTGTTTCAAAATTTTTTGAACGAGGAAGAATTTTGGTTTCATCCAAGAAGGGAAATCATAAAAGCCTATGAAAACACAGACAAGGATATTATTAGGGAGGCACCAAACTTGGGTCCAGGTAGTTCCACAGCTATGACAACCATCTTGATAGATGATAGAAAGCTCTTGGTTGCAAATGTTGGTGACTCTAGAGCAGTTTTATCAAAGAATGGAAAATACTCTCAACTCTCTGTCGATCATGAACCTGGCACTAGTGCTGAATGTGGAAGCATTGAGAATAGAGGCAGATTTGTCTCAAACATGCCAGGAGATGTCCATAAAGTGGACGGAAAACTAGTTGTTCCCGAAGCATTTGGAGATGATATTTCATAAGAGTCTGAAATCTCATCTATGGTCAGACCCTGATGTCAGAGAAGTGGATAGATATTTACATTATTTTGATCATCACTTTACTAAATGAAGTAAGCACTCCCAAATCTCTATGTTTTCTTGTTTTCTGGATCTTGTTTGAAAATGTGATGTCTCTGCATCGAACCAAGGAAACTATCATTGGATTATTAGAAGTTGGCCGCGTCAATGAATGAGTTTTGACAGAAAATATTGGAGACAAAATGAAGCATAAATCAGGGAAGTAGATGGAAAAAAATCTCTCTCAATAATTGGAGAAAGGCTCCATGTCTTAGAAAAGATAGCATCTAAGAATTGGAGAAAGACTCAATGTCTTATAACGGTTGGCATCTATCTCTTCTGGGGAGTTTTTTTCCTGAATGCTAGTGGTATGGGATTGTCTGATTTGATGAGTTTGTGCCTTTAGAAATAAGAGCAGATCCGTTCTCCTTGTGCGGAGAATTTCCAAATGGATTTTTTTTCTCTCAAATCTTTGTTCTGAGACTAGAGATCATGTCTACACGACATGCTTTCTATGTAAAAATAGTTCTTGTTAAGAAACTTGCGAAGATGGGTTTCATGGACCTGGATCTACAATCTCTCCATCTAGTTTAATTGAGCAACAAAAAATGAGGATTGAAAAGAAAAAGGAGTGGCATATGGACATTGTTACTATTCCGGGGGTGTCAATTTCCTATGTGTTGGAGTATTGTTGAAAAAAAATGATCTGCCAAGGTCCCAATTTGTAAAGTATCATTGTGTACATGCCATGTAAATGTAAACTGGTTGTAATTTAAGTGACATTGGTGTGACCAGCTATTGTCACAATTCTGAGAGTGTGTTGGAACTTGTCATTCCAACACTAAACAAATTTGCAGGATATGATGAAGACATGACACAGTGAAAATGACATCAAAGGATTGAGCTTGAGGTACATCAGAGATTGGAGGATAATCAAGCTTGTGTGTGCCCAATGTGATCAGGGGATTAGATTGTGATGGAAACGGGAAATTTGAAACAAAGTGCCTGAAGTGTCTCTACTTGTGTAGCAATCAGATAGAAATTCAGTTGTTTGTTTGAAAGTTGTTAAGCGATTGTAGATCTGCATGTTCAATTATGAGGAGATTAGCTCGAAAGTGGGTCTTCACTATTGCAACCTAGCAGTGAGCATGAGGAGGCATGCTTGGAGCAGTCAACAACCTTGATATTTTGAACAGGGGAAGTGGAATTACGTTGTGATGTAAGGGGAGATGGATACTGAAACAAGAACTTTTGGTGTGTGGCTACTGGAATTGTGGAGACCTACTGACTGTTTATAGGAGTTGCAGCCTATTCAGCACAATTGTGTGAGGAGGAGCCTAGCACTGCTTGCCTACATACAGGATCAATCTATGCTGCCTACTGTTTACTTTGAGGAGGATCCTAGTGTCGACTGCCTGCCTAGAGGAACAATCTACGCTAACTACCTTTTATTTCGAGGATAAACCTTGTGTTTCTTACCTATTTATCTGTGTTGCCACCATTTTTGGTGTGTGAGGAGGAGCGATGCCTTGCGTTTCCTGCCTACTTATCTGTACTACCACCATTTTTGGTTTGTGAAGAGGAGCGCTACCTTGCGCTACCTGCCTACTTATCTGCACTGCCACTGTTGCTTGTGTGTTGTGCTGGAGGAGAGAAGGTGTTTTTCATACAACATGGGATAAGATCTCCAATGTTACTATGTTGAGGTGATAAGCACATTTAATAAGTTCTTAAAAATGGTCATGTTATTAATTTAGATTTGGTTAAAAATTGGATGTTCTATTATTGTGACATTTAGTTTGGCCAACTTTTGTCACATTTGTGAGTCTATGTTGGAATTGGCCATTCCAACAATAGAAAAAATTATTTGCAAAAATAAGTAACCATCTGACATAATGAAGAAATGACACTAAATATAGAAGCATCAGAAATTGGAGAAGAATGGGTGATCGAGTTTGTGTGAGTTTGTGGAATAGACTCATGACCATGGTAGAGTATGAGTCACAATTTGTAAGTAGAGAAAATCCATATATTTGTATGTACTGTAAGACCCAGAGAGGCATGCATACCCTTTGTTATATGTTCACTCTGTCAGATAGTTTTAACACCCTGGAAGAGTGTGTCATGTGGGATGGATACACTTAGGTGGGCCATAGCCATATTAGTTTTAAACTCCTTGAGGTGAAATTTTATATCTATGGGGAGTTCATCGAGAGGTTGGATGAACCATACATGTGAAGGATTTCCTAGTATACTGGCGGTTGCAGTGGTCAGGAACCCATGCATTTTGGCAGATGGTTGTTCATTTATATGGACATCGACAATAGCATGAACAAGATACAAATTTTAATTACCAAACAGAACCAGTGTAATTACCAAACAAGACCAGATGTAGATTTTGCAGATGGATATTGAGACAAGTAGTCATTAAGGGGGTGTGTTGGAATATGTAATTCCTACTTGTCTTCAGTTGTGACCTTCTATGTATAGATTCTATTCCTATTCCATAGGTTAGCTAAATATATGTTCCTAGTTTGGTGTGAAGTTGAGAGAATATGGTGTGAGGTTGAGATATTCTCTTAACCAACTTATTGTGCGTCCAAGATAGCTTCCCTATCTTGAGACTATACCTGATGTATATATGTAACTTTATTTCATTAATGGACGATAGTGTGTATCTCAGATTTCATCTAAAATGATACTTTACAAGTTACAATTCAATATTTAAATAATTTTCTATAAATTTGTTTAATAAAATGTTAGCTAAATATATATTAAAAATATATATATTTCTTATAAATAAAAATATTTTTTTTGGGGTAAAACAAATATTAATGATTTAATAAGTTTCTTTAAAATGATTTAATTAATTGTGTCATATTAATTCTCTATAATGGTAGTTTTGTTTGTTGGACACCTAATCCTCCAAGGGTTAAGGTGTGGGAAATGAAGATTCAAAAGGAGTGCAAGAGACCCTAGAATATGGAATCCAAGGGTCACTCCGATGTATTATATATATGTATCACTGTGAATAATAAAACATACGCTTTTCCTTCCCTTTTTTTATCTATTCTTCTGCATACCATGCATGTCTTTGACATGGTATCAGAGTTCATGGTTTCTTGAGTATTCTTCAGCATTTTGGTTCACCTACTGCTTCTTTGCACAGTTCAATAGTCCATAGAACTCTATTATGTTGATTTCATGAGTTTGTCTATTCTCTTCCAAATAAATTTCCTGATGTTTCATGTCACCTACTCCTATATACCCAAAAAAAAAATCATTTGACAGAACTATGCAACTGTAGACCTAAGATTTTCACTGCCACTAATAGTGGAAGCCGCTGGTCCTCCTTAAAGTGCATTAAATTGAATTCTTGTCTAGTAAACAAAATTTTATCAATGTCTCATTTTCATATAAAATTTCTCTCTTTCCTGACTATTGCACCATTCACCTCTAACCAATAACACTTTATTTTGAATCGTGTCAGTCATCCCTTGAGCTCAACCAAGGCGTCGACTATGAGCTGTCAAAAGGTGTCGAATATCATGGCTATGTACATGGCCATGATATCAAAAATCTTATGGAAAACGGACCACTTAATAAAACTAAGTCCTTTGTTCCGATATGTATTTCTCTAGCTTGTAACGATGCTTAAGATTCCCATGGAAGGCTATGAGAGTGGTGGCAGGAATGCGAGGGTCGACCCCAGAAGATGGTACTACAACTTATACGTGTTGTGACATTACCACAAATGATGTGACCATGCCTATAGTCTACCAAAACATGTTTCTTTTGCTTCATTCAGACGTCTTTCTCACACAGTGTAAGCTTCATGTGCTCTTCAATTTCAAGCTCAAAACTAGAATGCCACTATTATTGTTTGATTGTTTGATTGAAATTGTGTTCATACTTGAATCATGCCTACCAAAATCATGGTTCTCAATTGAAGCATATGTACATCCATTTCAATTTTTAATTCTTTAAATAAGGGCCAAAACAAACACTCTATATCAGAAACACTCCTGCACAATGGTCACACCTCATGATGGCTCACCTCTGCTGCTCCCGCTCCCTCCCTGCCGACTTACCTCCTCCCCTCAGCACCCCCATCCTCCCTTGGCACGCTCACTCACCCTCACCTCCTTGTCATGGCCTCACGTTGGCTCACCTCTGTTGAGAATTTAGAGGGCTTGCAATTAATTCAAATTCTCTTCTTGATAATTACTTGTGCGCTTACTTGAGTTACTTATGTCTTGTCTTCTTTCTCAATTTTAGTCTTACATCAAGTCAATTATCAAAATACACGAGACAAAAAAATCAGGCTTCTTGAGCCAAGGAAAAACATCTCCCTCTTGGAGAGGAGAACCCACAAAGAATTATTCTTATAGATCTTCAAATGAAAAGTACCATGACTACTTCTTTGACTGCTTTCAATACTGATCCTTCATATTTACACCATCTTTGATTTACCTTTATTTCACCATATAAAACTTAAATAATTCATATTGTAGTATCCACACATTTCTCCATATATGATTTGTAAATCTCCTTGTTGGATCTACAATAGACATATCCACATATATTCTTTCTGCACTTATACTTGTAGCTATTGCACCTTCGCTTCAGGGTGATTTGTATTCTAACTTCAGTAATCCACAAACTTTACATAGATTTGCATGCATTGAACTTCTTCTTATAATCCATACTGCATTTCATAGTTGACCACATTATACTCCAATGATTAACGCATTCCATTTCAGGGATGACCGCATATAGGTTTCCATATTTCATTTTTGGGGTGACCGCATCACACTACAGAAATTTTTGTATTACATTTCAGGAATGACCGCATGTATTATTCGCACTTATTATTGATTATAATCTACACTATATATCATTCATAGATCACCAAATGGAATTTCAGGTATTACCAAATTATGTTTCAGAGTTGATCGCATTATTTTTTCGGTTGACCGCATCACACTTTGTTGTGTCACTTTTGAGATATTTGCTTTGTTTCTTGGTGTGTAATTGATTACAGATGCAGCGTATATATAAAGGCATTCTTCTTGCTTTTAGGCTGACCATCCACTAGCTGTGAGACTGAATTTACATTCAATATTTAAGCCAACCTTATTACAGTAGATGATGCATTTTCCAGCATTGATTTAAGAGTTGTTCCAAGCCATTCTTCCATAGCTTCATTAACAAGGTCTTGGAGCATTCTCTTGCCTAGGTACTTTGTACATATGAAAGTTATTACATTTATATATAGAATACAAAAGCCTAGATAGAAATCAAGAAGAAGTCTTACTAATCTATAATAAACTCTTGCTCATGAAACCAATGAAGCAAGTACAAAATTCATTTTATTATCTTTGTCTTCTATTTTACATAAATCAATAATTACACAGTCAATATGAAAACCACCTAGTCACAATTCTTAACACTCCCTCTTAACTAGGGAGGTATTCATATAGGTACATGGTCACTTTCAAACTGAAGAATCTCATTAGAAGAATCAGATTGGTAATTTCATCTGTATAGCATCATATCAAACACCATTGTCCTAGTGCAAAGCCTTGACTAACAACCCCATATCTCACCGAGACAATGGGATATAATCATGGCAAGAAAAATGACTAATATACACCATATTCATTGTCTTTCCAAGGTACATACTCCACCCAGGTGTTCCAAAATTATGACCTTCTTGGACTACTCTTCTCTTCGGTAGCCAGCCCTCAAAGAATATCGGCCCATGACTACTCTTACCTTGAATGTCCTATCTCATTCTCAAAGCGTATTGAATGTTGGATGATCACCCAATCCTCCATTATGTCTTCTAGGTGAAGACCAGAATGATGTGTCTACCCATCCTCTTCACATGGAATTTACTAAGAATTACAATTGTTAGTCCTAGTCTAGTGCATGACACATGTAATAGAGAATCACATATGTCACTCCCTCTTAACACAGGGAGGACATACATCAAGTTTCTTCCAAGAAATAAAACTTACCACCAGGCTCCCTCTCAAACAGGGTCCTATAGCAACAATCTATCAACTCATGAAGAACTCCACTTCTCAATGTCATGGATTTCGATATTGAGGAATCTTCAAATTTTGGCTTCATAGGGCATAGATAATCCATCACTTTCATCACGAGTCATTTCCACTAACAGAAAGTGATTCATCACACTTTCTCATCTTGTCCACCATTATTCCATGTTGCTTTCATTTGAACCATATTCAAGGATCATACATCCTTACTCATGATTAGAAGCCCTGCACAAATTCATCAAGATAAACATATACATATGAACTTTTGAAACAAAAGTTACCTCATTGATGATATTTCACCATGACATCTTATAGTAGGCATCAACATACTTATTTAGATTGACACATCTCCTAATGATATGTTTTTTAAAGGGTATTCATCTTTACTATACTTCTGTCAGAGTCTACATATCATCCGAGGACATCTCCTAGTCACATCTTCTTGGCTTTTGGATGATAAATGCCTATTGACATGGTTTTTTTTCATGATCTCTTCCTTTATTCACATTCTTCATTCATAGGAACTTACACATTTTCTAATTCCTCAAAGAATATCGGCCCATGACTACTCTTATCTTGAATGCCCTATCTCATTCTCAAAGAGTATTGAATGCCAGATGGTCACCCAATCCTCCATTATATCTTCTAGGTGAAGATCAGAATCATGTGTCTATCTATTCTCTTCACATGGCCTTAACTGAGACTTACGGTTGTTAGTTCTAGAGAAGTGCATGAAACATGTAATAGAGAATCACATACGTCACTCCCTCTTAACACAGGGAGGACATACTTCAAGTTTCTTCCAAGAAAGAAAACTTACCACCGGGCTGCCTCTCAACCAGGGTCCTACAGCAAAAATCCAGCAACTCATCAAGAATTCCTCTCCTCGATGTCATGGATTTCGATATTGACAAATCTTCAACTTTTGGCTTCATAGGGCATAGATAATCCATCACTTTCATTCACGAGTGATGTCCACTATCAGAAAGTGATTCATCAGTGTCTCTATCTTGTCCGCTGTTATGCTGTGTTTCTTTAATTCAAACCATCTTCAAGGATCACACACCCTTACTCATGATTAGCAGCCCTATACAAATTCATCAAGATAAACATATACATATGAACTTTTCAAAAAAAAATTAGCTCAATGATGATCTTTCACCATGACATCTTACTATAGGCATCGAGATATTTTATTCATATTGACACATCTCCTAATGATATTTTTTTTAAAGGGTCTTCCTCTTTACTAGAATTCTGCCAGAGTCTACATATCCTCCTAGGAGATCTCCTAGTCACATATTCTTGGATTTCAGACGAAAATTGCCTCTTGACATGGTGGATTTTCATGATCTCTTCCTTTTTGCACATTCTTCATTCATAGGAACTTAAAAATTCTCCAATTCCTCATTTATATATAGAAACCTCATATTCCATGAGGATATATATAATGTTGAGATCATCTGTTGGTGCACCAAGAGATCCTCCTCCATAGATTAAAGTCTATTACCTACACCCATATGACATGAATTCACATCATCAAGTGTCAGTATATAAATATATGCATACCTAACACCTTTTTCATTTAATTAATCCTTTATAAGTTTTGATAGAATGAAGAGCTTCATTCCCTTGGCCTACTTCATCAATATTTCATCCCATCCCAAAATTATTTTTTTCCTGATGTCCCTTGATCTTGATGACTATATTCCATCGGTATATTTATGAAAGAGGTTTTATAGGAGTTGAAGAACTCCTGCCATGCTTTGACGAGGACGCTACAATACTTTCTATCATAGAACCAGCGGAAATCACTTAAAAGAGAAGATGATATTAATCATAGTGGAGATCCATTGCTTCTTCTTTCTTAGATTTCTTTGCACCAGGTTCTTCTCTCATTTATGAGACATGGGATTCTTCCCCATTTCTATTGTCCTTTTCAAATTTAGGACAATACATTTTATAATGTCCAAGTTCATCACATACAGAGCATTATTCTTTTTCCATACTATTATGAGGACCAAACTTATTGGATTTTCTTTTCTTCCTTGACGTGGCTGTAAAGGCTTGATTCACTTCACTTGATCCTATAACATCTTTTGATTTCAATATTTTTTCCTTTATTTTACAAAGATACCCTAAATAATGGAATGGTGTGGTGAATTTTCCCCATTCTCCTAGCACCACTATAGTCATAATAGAGTCAAACATTACTTCTACTAGTTCCTATAGTTGATTAGAGAGATTGCTTCTCCTATAGTACTGACATAGAATAGCTCCAAAAATTTCTCATATATTCCCTTTCTGATGATTTGATACATCGGGGATGAGAGAGTCTTTTATGGATTATATAAGAATCCTTTGGGTTCTTATATCTCCCTTCATGTATTTAGCATGACTTATTTTTCCTTGTCTTCTATGAAGGAAGGATTGTGACCCTAACCAGTTTGTTTATTTCTTTGCAAAGAAGATGTTTTAATAGATTCATATGAAGTCATAAGGATACTTACTTTAGAGAGTGAATTTCTCCTTAATTAGCTTCCTTCATGATGTTTGAAGATTAATTCAAGAGTCTCTTATAATATAGAAACCTTAAATGTGGATGTTATTTAATCCTTGATGATAAAGTATATCTTTAGAAATTGAAGTACTCATTTTAACAATGTCATGAATGGGAATATTTTATTACACAAGATTAATTTCTTGATTGAGTTGATCGTTTAAATGAGATAGGAGTTCTTGAAGTAGGTAGAGCGTCTTACTTGCGAACTGATTTGAATTTTCAACCCAAAATTTGATCTTCACTTCCTGAAGTATCTCCTTTGTCAAGCAACCGCTTAGTTTAGCACCTTAGCTTTGGTACCATGTTGACAATTTAGAGGGATGGTGATAAATTCAAATTATCTTCATGATAATTACTTGTGAGCTTACATGAGTTACTTATGTCTTCTCTTATTTCTTAGAGTTATTCTTTCACTAAGTCAATTATCAAAATACACAAGACACAAAATTTGTGATCCAGGTGGATATTGGTAGCCACTCGCCTGTTCCACTTGGGGCCCCACCATTTTCTCTTTCAGTTATTTTCAAAAATTACTATTTTTAGCATTTTTTCACGTCCTAAACTTTCGAAGCTATTTTGAAGCCCCAAACGGAGATAGTATGCCGAAGTTACATCCCCGGGAAGTTGAAACACCAATTTACCCAAACGGGGCCCATATTTTTGGCGCTTCATCTCCTAGGGTTAGGTTTTTGGATGTTTAGAGTTATCCATTGTTTCTCCATAATAAATAGGCCCTCAAGCCTCATTGTAACATAGTTCAAAGGTCTGTAGCCACCACATCTCTTTTCAGAGATTCGCTACCAGCACCCTAGCTATTTTATTTTCGTCATGTTTGTAAGCATATTTCTGTGATTTGATATTAATGAAATGAAGCCTTATTTCCATTGTATTTCTATGTTTATGGTTATTTATGTATTCTGTTACGTTCCTGCATAAATACGGATCAATGGTATCAGTGCGGTCTGCTTTTCCTTGATCTTTCTTTGCATCTCCCCAATGAGGTCGGGGTATAAGGAGTTAGGGCTCGATCTGGTGGAACCTTTTCAAGATCAGCCTCAAAAACCCTGACGGACACCCATGGGGGATGAAAAGAAAGATGAGGGAATAGGAGATCCTATCAAAATATTTGTCGAGGAGGCCCTCGTAAAACAAAGGAATGTGATGATGGATAATTTTTCCCAGATCCTTCAATGACTGCCCACCGGCGGCGCATTTTCATCCAGCAGCCACTATGGAGGTGTGACTCCCTTTAAGGTACAAGTAAACTTTGACATTCCCATATTTGAGGGTCAAATAGATGCAGATGTTGTAGATAGATGGTTGAATCTATTAGAAAGATATTTCTCTATTCATGACTTTTTCGACTGGGGGAAGATTATTTTTGCACTCCTCAAAGCTATGCCCAATGTCAAGGATTGGTGGGAAACTTACTGTGAGAAGAAGGACGAGATAGTACCCTCTTTTCTCTTAGTCATACCTAGTTGGAATTATTTCCAGGATGCCATCAAGGAACAATACTATCCCATGGGGAGATATGAGGACAAGTACATATAATGGATCACGTTGTGGCAACAAAGGGATCAAGATGTGCATGAGCTAACGAATCTGTTCCATAGCCTGCGCACAAAGTTGGGTATCAAATATTCAGAGAAAAATTTGGTGCTAAAGTATCACGGTTTTTTGCACAGATACATTCAGGAGGAAATGGAGTTCCTTGACATCTCCTCGCTTGGTACGACATATCGGTATGTTGCCAAGATTAAGGATAAATTCAAATAGAAGAAGCGGCACTTTGGATATGTGAATGAAAAGCAAGGGAAAGGTGCCCCCAAACCGCAGAACAAAGGATAAAGCCAAGGCATGGCAGCCCAAGACAACCTACCGAAGACACAAGAAAAGAATAGCATCATGAAGCTAGAGAAGGGCACGGGAAAGTGGTGTGAGTTTCATAAGAGCTCCACTCACAAAAAAAGTGAGTGTCAGGCCAAGCAATCGCTAGTGTTCGAGATGAGGGCTTCTGAACCAGATGCATGCTCCGACTCTGAATTATAACCTGACAAGATGAATGACAAAGGAAAGTAGATTATTGATGCGGAACCCAACGCCATTGTTGCCACCACGAAGATCCAGAAGGGAGAATCAGAAGATCCAGAGGAGGCAGAGCATCTATTCTACTCCCAGATGTGGGTAAAGGGTTACCCACTATGGTTCATTATCAACAATGGGAGCAAAAATAACCTCATTTCAGTAGATGTCATGAAGCGGTTGGGCTTGCAGACCACAGCACACCCAAAACCATACACCATCGAGTGGCTTCACTAAGGATGGGATCTTCGCGTCAGCCAGCAGTGCCGCCTTCCCTATAGCATCAAGCCCTTCATGGATGAGGTATTGTGTGACATTGCTCCTATTGATGTTTCTGATGTATTATTAGGCCAACCATACTTGTGGAAGTGACATGCTATGTATGAGTCTCGACCTTGTGCTGTTATTGTTACTTTGGAAAATAAATTGTACATGATACCAGATGTATCACTGCCTCCCACTATCTCTTTGGTTACTGCAAAACAATGCAGCAAGCTCGTTTCCCAAACTAGGAAATTTTTTTTCTTGATGATCCACCCCCAGGGCAAGAAGAAGATTGTGGCCACGAACTTTGAACATGGCTCCTCTATAGGACAAAAACAAATGGATAAGGTTGTGGAGGATTGCGGGGAAATCTTCAGCTCACCCACAGGGGTGCCTCTACACTGTCAGATCAAGCACCCCATTGACCTGAAATGAGGTGTGCCACTACCCAATGGATCAATATATAGGCGCTCTGCTCTAGAGAATAATGAAATCAAGAGGTAGATTCAGGAGCTGTTACAGAAAGGTCACATTCGGCCAAGTTCATCACCCTGTGGGAGCCCGATTGTATTGGTACAGAAGAACAATGGGACATGGAGACTTTGTATTGATTATCGGGTGCTGAAAAAGATCACTGGAAATGGGTACCCGATCCCACAGATTGATGACCTTTTGGACCAACTCAAATGGGAAAAATATTTCAGCAAGATCTACTTGAAGTACCAATGAAACCCTCTGATGTGTGGAAGACTGCCTTCAAAGCCAAGGAGGACCTTTTCAAATGGCTCGTCATGCCTTTCGGATTAACAAATGCTCCCGCAAGCTTCATGACATTGATCAATGATATGTTGCATCCATTCACCAACTCATTTGTAGTGGTATACTTGGATGACATTCTGATCTTTAGCCAGACTTGGTAAGAGCACCTACACCACATCCAAGAAGTCCTCCAGACACTATGGAAACACAAGTTGTGTGCCAATTTGGAGAAGTGCACTTTTGGCATCACCCAGGTTCAATATCTGGGATACATTACTGATGAAAGGGGGGTGCATGTGGATCCATAAAAGATCCAAGTCATTCGGGATTGGCCATCCCCAACCACCCTAACAGAGCTTCACATCTTTCTGGGTCTTGCTAATTTCCACCACAGGTTTGTGTTGGGATTCTCTCATATCACTTGGCCCTTGAGTCAAGTCACCAAGGGAGGAGAAAAAGAAAAATTATGTTGGTCGGAATCTCAATAGAAGGCTTTCATAGAATTGAAACATCGCCTCTGTTCTGCCCCAGTGCTCACATTACCATACTTGCAAAAACCTTTTGAGATCGAGACAAATGCCTCTGACTATGATATTGGGGCAGTTCTTACTCAACAGGAGCATACAGTGGCATATCATAGTGGGACATTGTCCGACACAGTTTTCAAGTATCCTACTTATGACAAAAAAATTTATTCCATTGTGCAGGCTTGTTGACATTGGAAGCATTGCATTTTTAGAAAGGATACAATCATCCACATAGACCACCGACCCCTGCAGTTCATACAGACACAAGGGAAGTTGCAGAATGATTTCCATCAGAAGTGGTCCACATATTTGCAACAATTTCATTTGAACATCAAATACAAGAAGGGTAGCACCAATAATCTTTCATACTGCCTCAGCCGACCACTGATCATGGCCATAACCACCGTTCTCAACTCTTGTGGCCATGAGACTTCTAATTGGCTACTTCTCTACAAGAGCGATCTAGAAGTTAACTACACATACAAGGCACGCTTGGGGGGTATGCAAGTTCCAAATTTTCACCTGCAAGATTCACTATTATGTCACCTAGGACATATTTGTGTTCCTTCAAGTGAGTGTGCCAAGATGATATGGGAAACACACTACAGTCGAGTTGCTGGGAATTTTGGGGTGGAGAAAACAATGGCAATACTACAGAAGTATTTCTATTGGTTGAACCTTCGACAGGATGTCGGGAAGTACATCAAGTCCAAATTGAACATCAAGAAGCAAGGGCTCTATACTCTGCTACCTACCCCTAGTCGACCTTGGGAATCCATTTCCATGGATTACATGTCAGGCCTTCCTCCTACTAAGCATGGAAACGACTGTGTTTTCATGGTCATTTATATATTCTCAAAGATGGCCATTATGGCGGCCTACAAGAAGAATATCATAACAGAAGCCACTGCTAAACTCTTCTTTGAACGAGTGTGGGTGAACTTTGGGATCCCACAGTCTATCATATCAGATCATGACAGCAGGTTCCTCAACACATTTTGGTCCAGCCTCTGGTCAATGTTGGACACTAAGCTCACTAAGTCCACAAATTTCCATCCCCAAACTGATGGCCAGACAAAGGTTTTCAACAGGATGATTGTACACATTTTGCACATGTACAACTCAAAGCATCCACACACATGGGATGAGAGCCTTCCCTATGTACAACATAGTTATAACCAGGCTCTCTAGAGCTCAACTGGTCATAGCCCCTTTCAGGTGGGCTTGGGATTCCAACCACTATGTCCCATTGATGTGGCCATGCCATTTGCAACTACTCAAGCCGATTTGGATCATGTCCAGTCTGAAGCTAACAAAGTAAACAACTTCATCAAGCGCATTCAACACATCCGCTAACAGGTTCATGAAATATTGGACAGAGCCAATGCTAAGTAAAAGAAATGACATGATCAGCATTAGGTGCCACAGAACTTCCAGGTGGGAGAAAAAGTGTGACTACATTTTTAGAAGGAGCGCCTCACTGGGCCCCACCGCAAGATTTTCCGACTCTGATATGGGCCATACACCATCACCAAGGCTGTAGGGAACAATGCCTTCAAGCTTATTTTTCCACCATTACTTGTTCTGCACCCAGTATTCAATGTAGACCACCTTCATCCCTACTTTCCACCTCTATTGGACACCTCTGACATTGCAAAAAAACTCACACCAAAAGAGTTAAACCCAAACTACATGGAACAGGCCACCACAGACTATATCATGGACATGCAAATCAAGAACACTTGCCGACAAAAGATCCAACTGTATCGGGTTGTCAAAGCTGACCAACTCCTGCACCAAGGCAAATGGTTCACCAGGGACCAAGTTCAACAAAAATTTTCTCATCTCATGGAGGAACTCAATGCAATGGGGATCATTGCTTCCTAAGGGGGGAGGAATGATCCAAGTGGATATTGGTGGCCACCCGCCTATTCCACTTGGGGCCCCACCATTGTCTCTTTCAGCTTTCTTCAAAACTTACTATTTTTAGCAATTTTTCGGGTCCTGAACTTCAAAAGCCATTTTGAAGCCCCAAATGGAGATAGTGTGCTAAAGTTACATCTCCGGGAAGTTGAAACACCAATTTACCTAAACAGGGCCCATAGTTTTGGTGCTTCATCTCCTAAGGTTATGTTTTTGGATGTTTAGAGTTCTCCATTGTTATTCATAATAAATAAGCCCTCGAGCCTCATTGTAACAAAGTTCAGAGATCTGTAGCCACCACATCTCTTCTTAGAGATTTGCTACCAGCACCCTAGCTCTTTTATTTCCATCATGTTTGTAAGCATATTTCTGTGATTTTATATTAACGAAATGAAGCCTTATTTCTGATGTACTTCTATTTTTATGGTTATTTCTATATTCTGCTGCATTCTTGCATAAATCCGAATCAATTTGGGCTCTTAGAGCCAGGGAAAAACCTCTCCCACTTGGAGAGGAAAACCCGCAAGGAATTATTCTTGTAGATCTTCAAATGAAAAGTACCATGACCAAGAGTTAGAAGCTTTACCTATAAATGCTTCCAAGACCTCACCATTGCTTCTTTGACTACTTTCAATATTGATCCTTCATATTTACACCGTCTTACATTTATTTTCTTCAACATTTAGAGAACTCGGTCTCTACTTCTATTTTCCTCGGGCTTATCAAAAACGCTGCTTCTATATGTATATCACTTTGTTTTGACTGTTGCGAGTAGGAAGTTAAATCTTTGATTTACCTTTCTTTCACCATATCAGACTTCCCGGAGATGTAACTTATTCCATTACAAAGGAAAAAACAAACAACTTGAAACATATGTTCACGACAAGTTAATTCACCCTCACCATATAAATTAAATTAGGACATATTATGAGTAGCCTCCATGAAGATGGTAAGATCAAGCTCTTTAGAAAAACATGACGAGATTATTCTTTTGGAAAGAGTAATTTTGAGTAGGATATTAAAAGCATACTCAATGGGAACAACTTGTCGTTTGGTCCTCCTTCTAGCGTCATTTTGTTGACGGTGTTGGAAATCCATCAACCAAGGGGGTATCCCTGATGTGAATGCCAATTAGAAATCACACTCTCTGGAGTAGGAGCCCCATACAAAGTATCGACATGACTACTATGAATCATTGTATATTTTCCTTGGCTACAAAATTCAGCATAAGAAATTAATACACAGGTATTTCCAAATGAGCAAGTGAGTATGCCTTTTGAAATGTTTATTTGTGAAAGTATAAAGGTCCTTCCACTGAAAGGGGAGATAAAAGTGGGCCCTTTAGAGACAAATAATATTACTAATGCTAAAACGCAACACATGAATATGCATATTAATGAGTCATTGATCAACCAACGAAATATTTCAGATGGAATCAATGATTGTTAAAGGAGATACAACACACCCTCAATAAGATAAGTACCAAATCCACTGAAATACTTCAATTTCCTTAGTACAGGTGAAAGCACCATACATCACAAACATTCAAAAAATAGTTTTATAATATTCATGACATATGCATGAAAGCGTGTTGTCTCAATGAGTTTCTCAATTAAGTAAAATTTCCAAGATATATCAATACATTCAACACCAGTAGCCCAAGTAGTGGAGAATTAGAGCAGTAACTCACTCCTACAGAAACAACTATCTTCCTCTCCAATTCTAGGTAGGAGGAGCCAAGGTGAAAAATGGCATTTTCATGAATAATTAGGGTGTATATATAACAAACGGGGTGATCATTCACCTCCCTTATGAGTCTTGGACTACCCTCATGATTGCTTGACTTCTCTATAACCTTTCGACTCTGACATGGATTTTGATATTCCATGGATGACTCTTGGAATTCCACTTTAAATTACATTTTCTAATATATAATTGACATAATAAAAAAATGATGTAGCACGTGATGACACATGACATGACATGAAATTACATTGATGACATGGACTGCATGATGACATGGAAATGCCAAGTCACTCTTTGTTCTTGCTATCTTTGAGTCTTCTTGCATTAGGGGATTTTTGAGGTCTAAAATGGGCCTCCTAATAGAAATGTACAACAAAAATAAAATTTATAAGAACTAGTAGGATTAAATATGATTATATCAACCATGGGGGATGATTCACCATTTTTGGACTAAAAGAATAAAAATATTAAAAAAATAACAAAATAATAAAACTAATTTTTCATCTCATATTTTAAAAATATCTCCCTAATATTTTACTCAAATTTCAAGTGTCAGTACTCATTCAATGCAAAAATTTAATTCCCCATCCAAGGAGTGCCCATTTTGCAAACTTTTGATGGACCCTGCTACATGAAAAATGAGAAATACATGAAAAATTGTGATTGTAATAACGTTTTTTCATGTATTTCTCATTTTGCATGTACAACGTTCCATAAAAAGTATAGAACATGGTACTCACTGGATGAGGAATCAAATTCTACATCCAACGAGTGTTTCAACTTGAAATTTTGAGTAAACCCATAGGGATAGAAGTTGAAAATACCAGTTGAAAAAATATTTTTTAATTTTTTCCTTCTAAAATTTGATGATGTAATGTAATCTTATTTTAGTATTTCACTTTTATAATTTCCTTAGGAGGCCCATTTTAGACCCTGAAACTCCCCTAATGATATATAGTGCATGTTCCTCTTCTTGCTCCATCTCGTGACTTGAAGATAAGGAGTTTTCAATGTCATATCTATTTTTTTTCTTTATTGTAATTTTGCGTTCCTTCATATTCTTTCATGATGATCATCTCATTTGTTTGGCAGCATAGGTGTCTTCTAGCATTTTCTCCTTCTCCTTTTCCTGCATCATCATCTTATTATGATAAGATAGAGTGCATGGAGCTGAAAATCACTCTTGACAAGATGACATGAGTCTGAAAACTCCTGATCAAACATGTTTCTGAAACCTATTTTCAGGGCTAGAAATAGTGACTATTGCAGTGAGAATCTCAAGGCTTACGTAGTTAAAGAGGCCAATGTATGATATTGAGGCTTGAGACTCCACAATGTGTAGTTCAAGATGGATAGATTCAAAGGATTATTTAGTTTAGGGGTTCAAGCGCTCAACATTGGGGATTGAGGCTTGATTTTTCCCAATGCACAATTCCAAAAGGATAGAATCAAGGAAATTTTCATTTGAGGAACTCTGGAGGTCAAGCTTGAGGCTTGGCCCTTGGATTCACCCAATGCATAGTTTTGGCAAGAGGAAAAGTTGGGACATTATAATGGGGATTGGGGTACCTTGTAGTGGAAGGATAACAGAAAAATTGATTGCATAGTTGTGGAGCTCAAGAGCTCAAGGCTTAAGATTGAGGAGTGAGATTGCACAATGTGCAGTTCAGTCTAGGTTGGAGATAAAGAGTTCCAGTTCTGGAGCTAAGGGGCTAGGCTTGAGCACTGAGATTGTGAAATACGTATTTCTGTCTAGTAGATACTATGCATTGTGTAACTCTAAGAGATAATTTTTTTTCTTGAGGAATGAGACTATGCAATGCATATTTCAAGAGGGTTGGATGAGGCTGAGTGGCCTAGTCATAAATTTTTCATAGTTTTGACTAAGTGTGGGATCAATGAGATGAATTTCGTAAAGAACAATACTTGAGCATTATCACACGCTTATATCACTTTAAGACACAACATATGACACTTAGAACACATGTAACACCATAATTTTCTCAATGCAACAACATTGTGATAGTTCATTCCAAGTGCGATACTCGAGATACACTTTACGATGAAAATGATGACACTTGTGTGAGAGTGCTTGAAAAATTGGAATGAGTGTGATAGATGTATACATGCTAAGAATGATTAATTAGAACCAAGAATTTGTCTTGAAACAAGAAAAAATGACATTTTACAGAATAAATGACACTTCCCATGCCAAAAGATGACATTAGCTATATGAAGAGAAAAGTGCAAGAAACACTTGTGATATGCGAATTAAATTAAAAAATACACATGTAAGAGTGAATATAACATGAAAATCAAACTAATTAAAGTGAAATAAAGTAAAAGAGATAGTCGAAAGCATGAAAACAACACTCTTGAAAGAAAAGGAGTGCAAATCACAAGTTAGAAAAACTCATCAAATGGAAGTAAAAACACATCCAAAAGTGAGATACATTTTATGATAGTGTAGAGTAACTATCGACATGGGTTTAGTATTGTACATGCACTATATTGATGGACTTTAATAAGCCGGTTCAAGACTTCGTGAAGGAATATTCTCATGGATTCATTATAGGCTAAGCATGTTTGAAAAGGTGACTTCGACGTTGTTGGTACAAGAACATATCTCAAAGTCTTAACAGAGTATCAACTGACAAAGAAGTGACTTAGGAATCATTGATCATAAGACTAACAATTGGCAACAAAATTCCTGTATAAGAAAAAATTTGGAGGGTGTTGGTCACGGGGACAGCATAATGTTTTTTCATCTAGTATGGTCCATCAAAATTATGCAACATGGGTACTCATAGGGTGACTCGCTTTGTGTGGATGATAGCTTGGGATTTGGAGCTTCACATGGGAATGATGGTTCCCAATATTTTTCATATTCCATGCCTCAAGAAGGCCTCTAGACAACATATAGTTGCCTCCATGGATATTCCACTACTTCATGATGAGAGCCATTTGGATTTGTCACCAAAGGCTAGCCTATACACTTGGGAGGAGCAAGTTGGAGACATATTGATGAGAAAGCATCTTTTTCATGGGAGACACTTAACATATAAGGATGATATAGGGGGAGGAGAGGAGGCTCTTCAATTCTATCCTTTCATTTGCTTGAGGATAAACAACATTTGGGAGGGGAGGAGTGTGATATTCATAAATTAGCATGCAGCTAATTGGAATATTAAATTTTACTTTTGTCATTTAGATAGATGAATAAGTGGGTAGGGAGACCCATAAATCTCTTTAGTAGGAATAAAATCCCTCTTAATGTGAAAATGGATCATCTTGATAGTTGGATAAAGCACCTCCATGTATGAACAAGGGCTAAAGTGTGTGGACAAGGTCAATGTTCACCAAATCAACAGTGCTGGTATGGAGAGAGTGGATCATTAATGAGAGACAACACAATGTTAGTGGGAGATAGTATCCATGAGAGTAGTGGATTTAATGAGTGGGTCCCCAGGTGAGAATTCTCATAATGTATATAAGGAAGGGAAAGGCAGGCATAGAAGGAATGTTAGATGATTATTTATTTTGATCTTCTTAGATCTGGATTTGTCAAGTGTCATTTCTATCCATGATTTCTTTGATTAGCAGGGTATTTTTTTATGCTTAACACAAGGGTGTTCCCAAGCATGAATACCACACTCATCTTCGGGGGACTTCGAGTTCCTACTCAAGAGATTTATTATTGGGATGCATATCCACATTCTGGCATCATTCCAAGCTTCAGTCTTCAGCTACATCGCAGTTTTTGTTCAGAGTTGTGTTGTGTTGCAGGGTGCAGCAGTGGAGGATTTGATAGGGCCATTCTCTGAGTTTGTTTTCAATGGAGGAAGCATTATTTACATTGGGAGGCCAGAAAGGGAGGTCCTTGGGATTTATTTCATATTTTAGCACCAGGCCAACCTATTTCCATCACCTACAGTGTAGATCTCCTCATAGACTATGTTATTTGAGTGAGCACTTGCAGTGGAGGATTCAGTGCTTGATTTGGAGGGTGAGATCTTTAAGGAAGGGATCAAAATTCCACTTGGAGGATCTATTGGAGGAGTTACATACATTTCTATATCTGTTTCAACCACCTCCTTCTAGTATTCAGTTGCAGCAGCAATTCAGCCCTAGGGCTACATTCTGATATTTTTTCATTTTGGGTATTTTTGGAAACCCTTTATGGGTTGTCTTGGAAATGTGTTTGGGAGTCCAGATCTCTATCTCGAATACCTCTTGAGCTATATAACAACAAATATATGTATTGACATTCTCCAACAATAGTTACATCCTCTAAAACTGTGTTGTGTTAGCCTTTGGTATTATTTTATAGTAGTTATTCATTCTATTTCATGTACTTGGTCTATTGAGGCTTGCTTTGCCTAACTTGAGTGACTTCACTCAAGATATTTTACAAATTTTCCTGTTATAATGTTAATATGATGGCTATATAATATGCTTACATTTTATGTGTTGATTTATCACTTCTATTTCTATATTTGTGCTTAATATTCCTTTCTTTTCAATTTTGGAATATTACATAATTCCATACCAACACTAAACTACAAAATTGACCTCCCGAGATGAGTGATTCTTATCCTCCACATCAGTCATTAATGATCAATATCACAAATTTACAACTAAAACATAGATTCCGATAAGAAAACTTAGAATGCAATTTGGACATCCATATAACAATAATGAGCTCAATGATGTACCCTTTATAAGAATTTGTTTCTTTTAGGATTATATGTTACACTTCTTTTTAAATGAAAAATAACTAACTATCAAATTCCATAAATTTGATTATAAAACCAGCCACATCCCACCAAAAATTGACTCTCATGTAAATTGTGTGTGTGTGTGTGTGTGTGTGTGTGTGTGTGTATTCTCTCACCCAAGATACACATGTTCCCAAAATTACTCCCAAATATTCTCTTGTGCCCTTTTCCATTTCCTTAAAATTTTCCATTTATTTTAGTTGACTCTTTCTGATCTGAAATGAGGAATTAAAAAGATATTTTTTAGCTCTTATACAATATGTGAATGGCAAGTATTTTACTAAACAATTACTTTTAAACGAAATTAACTATTAGCAATAATGGTTTTTAAGTATTAATCTGTTTAAATTATGGTTTAACAAATACACATGATGCATGTAAATAATACCATAAAACAACTGAAGTTTTGTGACAGAGTTCGTCCCTCCTAGATTATGTCTCTGGTTCCACTTCAAAAATGTGCATCCGTTGTATTCCTTAAGCCAAGAGAATAATACTACAAAGAATCATCAGTTGAAGAGTGTCAAGAAACACTACTGATGTTTGCAGAAAAGGATCATCTCCTGAAGAGGCTAACTAAATACATATTATTTTCAACCAAGAAACAATGCGGATGAAATTGCACACTTAAACTAAGAATCTGAAGCTTTAAATACCTTGAGCAATATGGTGGATGAATAGAGTTGGAATATTGAAGTAGATCACGTTGACAACAACGTACTTCAATAAGAAAGCTTTGCAAGAAAGGATGAGCTCTCCTCCTTCAATGTACCTGCAAATAAATATTCTCCACCATGTATTTGAGATGATCTTCAATGAGAGTATTCCCTCCTTCTTACTAAAGCTGAAATAATTCACTCTCTTTCTCTCTGTCCCTTGCCCTTTAAAAAAACATCCCTTTTTTTTTATAAGAGGAGTGTATACAAACGTGGCAATAAAATCTCTTCATATCTCGAAGAGGTTTTGATTTTCTATAGTTACCCATTGAATTAATGGTTCTCTATTCTAATCCATCGCATCGTGAGTGCTCTTGGGTTTCTAATCATTAGGATAGGGGTGTTGTTTTAAATAAACTGAATAAAAAACCCATTTTCAAACTTTATAATATAATTTTAGCCCCAACGGCTAACTAACCGGGTGGAGGTCAATACTCCAGCATGTGATTAGTGCCTTCGACCGGCAGTTGTGGCTTGAGCTTGGCGGTCATGGCTTTATCCCGACGGTTTGGCTACACCTAGCGGTTTCTATTTGTCACATGATGCAACATCCGACGTGGCATATCACGTGGTCACAAAAACTGGTAGTCAATAGTTAGTGAGCGGTAATAGTGTTCACATGATTGCAGGTTTCTGATGGTTTGTTTTTCGGCTTACAAGCTTAAAACCCTGACGGCTGGAGCTTTGATAAAACAACGTTCTGCTACCTATCTTCAAACTTTAACTCTGCAGTCCTGTGACATGAATGTCTTTTAACGTGGTCTATCCGATGGTTTCAACACGTGTTCTAAAATTTTCTGCCACAGTTTCATAACTGTCACCTGTAACACTTTCCCACTGTGGTTTCACTAGTCACATGGTGAAGACCTCTGATGTGGTTAGGATAACTCTGTGATGGGTTTTAATACAATTTTTTTGTAATGTTTTTGTTTTAAAAGAACACATACCATCCAAACTTTGATCTGCATACCCTTAACCCTTTACAGCATATAATTAATATATGTTTTGCGCTATAATATATGTTTTAATGTTTCTCAACATAAGTTTGTGCTTTTAGGATTTAGGACTTGGAAGTTTGTATGCATAGGTTTTTAGACTTAGGTTTAGGAATTTAGGACCTAGGTTTAGTCCTTTTACCTTAGGATTTATTTTCCCTTAAGGTTTACAACTTGGACTTTCTAAAAAAATTTTGCCTTAGCCATTTGACATTTTCGACCTCAACACTTTAGATTTATATGTTTTCAACACTTAGGATATTGATTTTCCTTAAGTCGTTACAGTCACGACTTGTTGTGTTTTTATGTCGCAAGTCAAAATAATGAATACTTCCTTTGAGGATAGCTTTGACTTTATAAATACATCGATGTTGATGGTGAAGTCTTTGATACTGATGTAAATGTCACACTGAACATTTGAACTTGAGTCAATGAATCCTTTGTACATATGACCATCTTGGTCGAAACGTTTTCATCTCCACCTGTTTTATTACATAATTGATAATTACTTATTTCAAAATGACCATCCTCGTCATTTTGTAATTTCGATACAAATTTGAAAATACAAAATTGGAGAACACCTCCCTACTAAAATAACTTTTGGTTCTCCAAAAGTTTTATTACAATGCATTTTGAAAAAAAAAAAAATCTAGAACCTAGTTACAACTTATCTAGATCTAGACAATTTTTTACAAACTCATATTAGGCATATGGCATAAAATCTGCCCAATTCCATTTGTCATTTTATTATTCTTCGGCAGGTAAATTGGATTTATCCTGGGCTGCTGGTGTCGATGATGTTTCTCTTGGAAATATTGGACAGTTTCCTTTGGCATGCCCTGACAATTTGCAGTGTCGAAAAATTTTCTCCTTTGTAATTGTTGAGTTTTTTGAGTTGTGTTCTTATTTAGTAGATTGAAGCGCAATTTTTCCTGTTTGCTTCTTCACCTGAAGTGTATTGTCATGTTCTGATGCCTGACTTTTAGTAGCTTCGATTCTCTTGTTGTAGGCCTTATGTTTCCAGCATTTCTCTACACAATGCCAAGAACTACCACAAAACGTACATGGATATATTCTCTTAATAGTTTCTATTACCCAATTCTGATAAAAGAAATCACTATCAGAATCATTACTACTAGAGGATTGATTTTTCTTACCCTTTTTATCGTGGAGTTTCTTTGGAAAAAGCTCAGGATGCATAGACCAACATTAGTTAGAGATGTGGCCAAGCTTCCCACAATAGTCACACTTCATCAAATAATATCCTAGACCTAGATGCTTAGGTCAATATTGTACTCTGATGGGTAGAAGTCTCCCTTGTCCATATTTTCCAAAGCCTTCACCTTCTTGGTATCACATGTATTTCATCGCGGATAAGCCTTTTCTTTCAGGAATCGCAATTGGTTTCTGACTAGAAACTTCATCAGACTCTGAATCACTTTTTGGTGATATCATTATGTCGAAAGTTTCCTCAACAGGTGAGGAAAAATATCTAATGGATTCCCTTGATGACTTTGGTGAGGATGAAAAGGAAGAACTACTTTTATCTTCCTTTTCAAGAGAGAGTGTGTGCTTCTTTCCATTAGAAGCCATATCTGTAATGAGATGATTGTTTCCTCTTTTATTCTTCCTCAAAAATTCAAGTTCAGTTTGCAGGATTTTCTTGTCACTCTCTAGTTCTTGCACCATCCTTCGCAATGCAGAATTCTCTTGCTGATATTGTTGATTCAACTCCTCGATTTCTTTCAACCTTAGCTGCTATCATGATTTTTTGCCCATATTGTACCTGAAAATAGCTAGACTTCTCTGATACCACTTGATCTAAAATGCGGATTTGACAATATCTTTCCTAGCACTTATACAATATGTCAATGACAAGTATTTTACTGAATAGTTACTTTTAAACAAAATTAACTATTAGCATCAATGTTTTTTAAGTATAAATCTGTTTAAGTTATGGCTTAACAAATACACATGATGCATGTAAATAATACCATAAAACAAACGAATTTTTGTGATGGAGTTCGTCCCTCCTGGACTACGTCTTCGGGTCTGCCTCCAAAATATGCATCCACTATATTCCTTACCCCAAGAGAATAAGACTAAAAAGAATCATCAGTTGAAGAGTGTCAAGAAACACTATTGATATTAGAAAAAAAGGATCATCTCCTGAAGAGGCTAACTAAATACAAATTCCTTTCAACAAAGAAAAGACGAGGATGAAATTACACACTTAAACTGAGAATCTGAAGCTTTAAAGACCTTGAGCAATATGGTGGCTGAATAGATTTTGGTATATTGAAGTAGATCACGTTGACAACAACGTACTTCAATACGGAAGCTTTTCAAGAAAGGATGAGCTCTCCTCCTTCAATGTACCTGTAAAAAAAAATTCTCCACCACATATTTGAGATGATCTTCAATGAAAGTAATCCCTTCTTCTTTATGAAGCTGAAATAATTCACTCTCTTTCTCTCGTGTCCCTCTCCCTTTACAAAAACATCCCTTCTTTGGTTTATAAGAGGAGTGTATACAAACATGGCAATAAAATCTCTTCATATCTCAAAGACGTTTTTATTTTCTATAGTTACCCATCAAATTAATGGTTCTCTATCCTAATCCATAGCATCACGAGTGCTCTCGGGTTTCTAGTCATTAGGATAGGGGTTTTGTTTCAAATAAAGTGAATAAAAAACCCATTTGCAAACTTTATAATATAATTTTAGCCCCGATGGCTAACTAATCGAGCGAAGGTCGATAATTTGGCATGAGATCATCGCCTTCGACCGACGGTTGCAGTTTGAGCCCAGTATTCACGGCTTTATCCCGAAAGTTTGGCTACACCTAGCGGTTTCGGTCTGTCACATGATGTAGCCTCCGACGCACCATATCACGCAGTCACAACAACTGGCAGTCAACAGTTACTCTGTGGTAACACTGTTCACATGATTGCAGGTTTCCAACGGTTTGTTGTTCGGCTTACAAACTTAAAACCCCAACGGCTGGAACTTTGACACCACAAGGTTCCGCTACATGTCTTAAAAATTTAACTCTGATGTCCTGTCACATGAATGTATTTTGAAGCGGTCTATCTGATGGTTTCAACACGTGTTCTGACATTTTCCGCTACAGTTTCATAACTGTCACCTATAATACTTTCCCGCTATGGTTTAACTAGTCACATGGTGAAGACCTTCGATGCGGTTAGGATAACTTTGTGGTGGGTTTTAATACAAAGTTTTTGTAATGTTTTTGTTTAAAAAAAAAACATAACATCCGAACTTTGATTTACATATCCTTAACCCTTTACAACATATAATTAATATATGTTTTTCACTACAAGATATATTTTAATGTTTCTCAACGTAAGTTTGTGCTTTTAGGATTTAGGACTTGGAAGTTTGTATGCATAGGTTTTTAGACATAGGTTTAGGAATTTAGGACCTAGGTTTAGTCCCTTTACCTTATGATTTCTTTTCTCTTAAGGTTTACAAATCGGAATTTCTAATAACATTTTTCCTTAGCCATTTGACGTTTTTGACCTCAACACTTTAGAGTTATATGTTTTTTAAGACTTAGGATATTGTTTTTCCTTAATTCTTTACAATCATGACTTGTTGTGTTTTTATGTTGCAGGTCGACATAATGATGAATTTTTTTTTATAACAGCTTTTACTTTAGAAAAACATTGATACTGATGGAAAATTCTTTGATACTGATGTTGATGTCACGCCAAACATTTGAACTTATGTCGATGAATCCTTTGTACATATGACCATATTGGTTGAAACATTTTTATCTCCACCTTTTTATTACATAATTAATAATTACTTATTTCAAAATGACCATCTTGGTCATTTTGTAATTTCAATACAAATTTGAGAATCCAAAATTGGGTCACACCTCCCTACTAAAAGAACTTTTGGTTCTCCAAAAGTTTTATTACAATGTTTTTTTAAGAAAATTTAATTCTAGAACCTAGTTACAACTTATCTAGATCTAGACAATTTTTTACAAACTCATATTAGCCATATGGCATAAAATCTGCCCAATTCCTTTTGGTATTTGATTGTTCTCCAGCAGGTGCATTGGATGTATCCTGGGCTGCTGGTGTTGATGATGTTTATCTTGGAAGGATTGGATAGTTGTCTTTGGTATGCCTCGACAATTTACAGTGTTGGAAAACTTTCTTCTTTGTACTTGTTGAATTTTATGAGTTGTGTTCTTCTTTAGCAGATTAAAGTGCAATTTTTCCTGATCGCTTCTTCACCTGAAGTGTCTTGTCATCTTCTGATGGCTGATTTTTAGTAGCTCTGATTTTATTGTTGTAGCCCTTATGTATCCAACATTGCTCTAGACAATGCCAAGAACTTCCACAAAAATTACATGGATATATTCTCTTAAAAATTTCTATTACCCAATTCCGATAAAATAAGTTACTATCAGAATCATTACTACCATAGGATTGTTTTTTCTTACCCTTTTTATCCTAGATCTTCTTTGGAAAAAGATCAGGATGCATAGACCATCATTGGTCAGAGATGTTTCCAAGCTTCCCGTAGTAGTCACACTTCATCAAATCATAACCTAGACCTAGATGCTTAGGTCTTTCTTGTACTGTGATGCGTAGAAGTCTCCCTTGTCCATTTTTCCCAAGCCTTCACCTTCTTTGTATCCCATGGCTTTCATCATGGACAAGCCTTTTCTTTCAGGAAACGCACTTGGTTTCTGACTAGAAATTTCATCAAAATATGAATCACTTTTTGGTGATATCAGTATGTCAGGAGTTTCCTCAGTAGGTGAGGAAAAATATCCAATGGCTTCCCTTGATGACTTCAGTGAGGATGAAAGGGAAGAAATACTTTTATCTTCCTGTGAAGACAGAGTGTGGGCGTCTTTCCATTGGAAGCTGTATCTTCAATGAGATGATTGTTTCCTCTTTTATTCTTCCTCAAATCTTCAAGTTCATATTGCAGTATTTTCTTGTCACCCTCCAGTGCTTGCACTATTCTTCGCAATGCAAAATTCTCTTGTTGATATTTCTGATTGAACTCCTCGACTTCTTTCAACCTTAGCTATTGTCATGCGTTTTTTCCCAACTTGTACCTGAGAATAGCTAGACTTATGTGATACCACTTGATCTGAAATGCGGAATTGACAAGATCTTCTCTAGCTCTTCTACAATATGTTTAAGTTATGGTTTAACAAATAAACATGATGCATGTAAATAATACCATAAAACAAACGAAGCTTTGTGACGGAGTTCGTCCCTCCTAGACTACGTCTCTGGGTCCGCAACAGAAATGTGTGTCCGTTGTATTCCTTAATCCAAGAGAATAAGACTACAAAGAATCATCATTTGAAGAGTATCAAGAAACACTACTGATGTTTGCAAAAAAGGATCATCTCCTAAAGAGGCTAACTGAATACAGATTCTTTTCAACCAAGAAAAGACGAGGATGAAATTTCACACTTAAATTGAGAATTTGAACCTTTAAAGACCTTGAGAAATATGGTGGCTGAATAGAGTTTGGAATATTGAAGTAGATCACGTTGACAACAACGTACTTCAATACATAATCTTTGCAAGAAAGGATGAGCTCTTCTCCTTCAATTTACCTGCAAATAAAAACTCTCGTCCACGTATTTGAGATGATCTTCAATGTGAGTAATCCATCCTTCCTGAAGTTGAAATAATTCACTCTCTTTCTCTCATGTCCCTCTCCCTTTACAAAAACATCCCTTATTTCTTTTATAAGAGGAGTGTATACAAGCATGGAAATAAAATCTCTTCATATCTCAAAGATGTTTTTATTTTCTATAGTTACCCATTGAATTAATGGTTCTCTATCCTAATCCCTAGTATCATGAGTGCTCTCGGGTTTCTAGTCATTAGGATAGGGGTGATGTTTCAAATAAAGTGAATAAAAAACCCATTTGCAAACTTTATAATATAATTTTAGCCCCGACGGCTAACTAACCGGGTTGTCAAACCAGGAGGTAACTCCTCAAAATCAGAATGTGTATTAGCTAGACCAAGTGTATAGATCCCGAGTGATCTAATATGCAACAAAAGGTGAAGAATGAAGGGGAAAACCCTCCTATTTATAACAAAATATTGGGTCATTCTAGATCTTGGTGCATGATTAAAATAATGTTAACCAAATCTAGATCCACCTCTATGGTATATTTTATTATTATTTGTTGGAGGGAAAGGGACTTTGACTTGGGTCAAAATCCCTTGATTAGTGAAGAATAAATAAATAAATGATTTATTTATCCTTTTAAGGAAGTAGTTGAGATATAATCAAATAAATAATGATTTATTTAATTAATAGTGGTTGATTTGGTCATATTTAACAAGGAATATTATTTAAATAATTATTCCTAGAAAATAATAAGATAACTATGGGTGTATCTCATTAATTTCTTTGTTTTTGGGTTAAACATGATTGGGAATAATAATTAAATTGTGGTTTAATTAATTATTCCTTTTGGGGTTTCCTTAATTAACATAGTGAAAGCAGTTTTACTTGGGGTAAAACTAGTCTTACATGGTGTACTTGGGTCCATCTAATAAGAAAAGGTGAGATGACCAAAAAATGGTGTAACAGATTGCCCCCCAGCGTGCGAGTGTCAGGAGCAAATCGTATGACAGAAGTACGTTGTAAGAATACAATCACCAGACAACGAAAGGGGATGTCAGAGAGAGAAGTGTGAGGTAGATAGTGTGCTGAAGGACTAGACCCTAAGGAGACGAGACTCGCAGGTGCAACAAGTCTCTTTTTATGAGAGGGTACCTGTGCTGAAGGCGGCGGGGGAGGCATACCTATGCCCGCCGAGACAAAGTACAAAAGAATAGTGTGTCCGGTAAACAAGGGACCGAACCATAAAGTACAACTGGCATAAGCAGGAGCCAGATAAGAATACAATGAAGAGTCTCACATACATGCTGTGCCTGGGATAACAGCCAGGACTAGTACAATAATATCTGAGTACATGAGATAAATACAACCCAAAGGCCCCCTGTAAATGGGGAAGGGCTCACAAAATCTGACTGATACATGCAAATCATGGAGGCGCTGCAGGTGGCTAAGGCCAACATCATCAAAATCTGGAGAGGCATCAAAGGCTGCAATGAAGAGGTCATCCGGGCATGTGGGGGGCTACCTGCAGGGCCACCCCCTCATGAGGGCTGAGACATCTCACACACGCCCGGGAATCATCAAGAGCTGCTGCTGGGTCACTGGACTGTCCAATATACTCATCTCGATCATGCTGAAAGGAGCTGGAGAAGTAATCAAGTCAAAGGGAAGTGAGAGATCCCCCTGCCTGATCCGAGGCACCGAACAAGAGTGGAAGCTGGAACCAAGGTACACTGCCCTCTAGACCTTGCTTCTGGAATAAATGCGATGATGTCGACAGAAGGAGGTCCGTCGTAGGTGAGGCAATAAGAGACCCTCAACTAAGGCACGAGAGAAGAACAATAGAGCGACAGACAGACTGACACCAATGATGATAGTGGAAAGGGGGAGGATGGAGTGGCGAATGGACGACTTCCCTTGTTAGAGCATAAAGGGCATGAATGACATGCCAGCGACTGACACAATATCGAAAGGGATAGGGGACAGTGGGACTGAAGGTCATGATATGCGACACAAGGGAGGAACCAAGAAAAGAAGGATGGAGGGCTATAGTGGGGTGCAAAAGGACGCAGGATAGACTCCATGAATGCAATGATGACTCGACTTGGATGCTCTAAACAAGGGCGACTGTAGAGTGCTGCCACACAGTAAAGGCCCCAATGGGGGGCCATAGAAACATGAGTACAAAGTGGGCACTCATGACGAAAATCAACACGAACATGGACAAGTAAGGGGGCGATGTGGTGCCCCAAGTACAAGTGTCGTAAGTGAGGAAATTCGATTTTAAGGAGTGGTGAAGTGACCCTTCGTGGAAAAAATGTGTCAGGGTGAAGTATCAAATCACCAAAAACTAAGTAAAACCCATTTGAGAGCTCGGTGAGATCTATCCAGCGGTGCTGACGGTTCGTCGAACGGGGCTACGGTGTGGTCGCAGCAGTCGAAAGAAGAAACAGGGGTTCTCTTTTAATGAGGCCGTTTTCCCTCCAAAATCATTCATTTTCTATTGTTGCTGTGGTGAATGTGGAGAGGAGAGAAGGCCCTAAATCTTGCGGCGAACGTAGCGGACAAACCGACCGTTGGATTCGAGATCTGTCAGTTGGAGGTAAGAGGCCTAAACTAGCTCTTGCATTTTGATGGATTAGATTTGCAGTTTAGGGCCCAACACCCAAGAAACAGCCCCTCCCTCCTCTCTACGGCCGGGTCGCACCTTTTGGGGCAAAACGTGCGACCCAGGACGCAGGTTTGGGGGCAAAAAGTGCGACCTGGTCCAGAAATGGGCAGAAAGCTGCGACCTGGGAGGGGAGGGGGGCTTGGTGTTGTTTGATGGTTGGGAGTTGGGTTTTTGTGTGTGGTTATGGTTTGCCCGATCTGTACCCTGACAAAGAGAATGTGTTTGTGCAGGTATGGCAGAGTTACGGGTCAACTGGAGAGAGAGGGATCTGGGAACACTTCGGGCAGAGATCCAAGCGGATCAGGGCATCCGTCGTGTATTGGCCAGATTTGGGGTTCTCAAGTTTGTGGAGAACCCGTTGATGAGAGCAGGGGAACCATTACTGGCCCGGATTATCAGTTACTGGGATCCAGATCAGGAGATCTTTGTAGTGCAGGGGCACAGGATCGAACTGACGGTTCAGGATGTGTACTTCCTGACCGGCCTCCCACCATTGGGGATAGTGGGAGACACGCAGCCAGTGTTGCCGTGGGGGCGGCATATCATGGAGTTTGTGGAACGCCATTGTCGACCGGGTTTCCAAGGCAAGGGGACTCGGATATCGATCGGGGATCTAGAGAGGCTAGAAACCCGTGCAGTGGCCGCAGCTGTGCTGCGAATCCTGGGCACCCAGGCGTTCCATCACATCACCGGTGGGCAGATGATGATAGTGGAGAGTGTGTTGAGTGGGACCTACTTTGGGTGGGCCCAAATGATGTTGGTGTCGCTAAAGCGACAGTTGTCGCTATGCAGGCGGCAGGTGAATCATGATTGCTCATATGGGACTTTGTTGTGCGCCCTCTTCTTTGAGAAGATTCCGACCTTGAGGCCTCGTGTGCATCTTCCAGATGGGGGCCCGAGAGAGCCCAGGATGCGTCGTTGGGGACGACTACTCTGCAAAGGAGGAGGAGGGGCGGTCGGGCGAACATTTCGACCGGAGTTCTTTGCCCATTGGGATCGGATGCCGTTGTACATAGACGACTACCCTTATAGTGGGATGAGCTACTATGGGGATCCGGATTTGCCACTTCCGGCTGGTCGAGTTTGGGGGCCCGATGGTAAGTGACAAATTGCTATTCTTATATGGGCATGTTTAAAGTTTTTGAATAGTAAATAATGATACTGATTCAGGGACTTTTGGTATGCAGATATAGCACCGGTAAAACCGGCCGGATATATGGGACGACCGGCAGCGTCTGGAGCTACAGGTCCGAGTGGGTCGAGAGCAGCGCAGAATGAGGATGCAGCCGCCCTATTGGAGGACATCCGCCGTAGATGTGAGCAGCTTTTGACCGGAGTATCGGAGCGCGGGTGGCAGGATTTAGACGACCAGTACATAGAGCCATGTGTTGGTCTCCCCTCGGAGTGGTGAGGTATCATGCGGCGCATGGCGATGGCCGGTCAAACTATGCGGGATCTACATGCTGCAGGGGCAGAGCCATTGGCCCGGGAGCCTCCAGATAGTGATTAGGGGCATATGGTGCCCCTTCTGATGTATGTAGGGGCAGGTGGTGCCCCCTAAAATGTATGGAGGGGCATATGGTGCCCCCAGTTTCTGTTTGTAACATGTTATGGGCATGTCGTATGTATATGTATGGGGGGGCGTATGGTGCCCCCAGTTTTGGAACATGCTATGGGCATGTCATGTGTATCAGAGTAGATGGACTCATCAATATATGGTTTGCGACACATATTATGGATATGCATCGTCTTTTGATGGTTGATTTAATGTTATTGTCTTGTATGAATTATGTGTGATAAATGCCAATCTAGAACATGGTTTGCAATACTATCTACGTAGTGATTCTGGTCTCTGGGTACATGGTTGAAAGTTATGGTTTCAAGCGCACGTATTAAGACTTTTACTCGTAAATAGCGTCTAAACAGCACAGGGTTACGCACACGATAAACACCATTTAGTTGCATGACAAGAAGCAAGGAATCCAAGCGAACGTGCAGGTGGCGAATGCGATGCAGCAAAGCATCAGCTAGTAGGCCACGCACTGCTTCGTATTCGGCCTGATTGTTGGTGGCAGAACCAATGCATACCCCGTTAGACAGAACGAGGTCATGCAAGGGGGTGAAGATGGCCCACCCTGCCGAGGCAAGATTCCTGGAGTAGCGACTTGCACCATCGGCGTAACCGATAAAGGATGTGGACGGGGGATGCGCAAGGTGGTGTGACAAGACAATACATGAGGGGATGAAAGGAAAGGACGGCAGCGTGAGGGGGCAGAAGTCATCGAGCGGTAATGGCGGGGTGAAGGGGCAGGATGAGCAAAACTCAAACAAGGTGATGTATGAGAGCTATCGGAAACATGGCGAGGACTCGGGCTGCGAAGGTCAACAGAGACACAAGTGGAGTGATCTCGAGCATCAAGGGACACAACGGGGGAGGTTGCAGACGGGTGAGGCTCCGAAGGTCGTGCAGAGGAGGATAGGTAAAGAATGGTGACTGTAGACTCCGTCATCTGGACATCAGGGGGGGGGATGTGGATGGGAGCGGGGGGATCCTCAGGTTGGTTTGCAGCATACTGCGCGAGAATGGGAGAGGCGGATTGATTTTGTTCAACCTCATACTCGCGGATCAACTCAAGGGAGGCACGGTAATGCGTCAGGTGAGGACAATGATGGGAGTAGTGGCCATGGACACCGCACAAAGCACAAGGCTTGTTGGTGCGGAGAGTCTTGGGGTTCTTGGAGACGGTCGAAGCAGGAGTGGGAGTTTCGGGGACCGTAGTGTCGGGGAACGCGACTTTTACCATGGGGCGAATACGGGGTAACTCGGGACAAGCATGGGTGGCATGACCGATGATATCACATAAGGCACAAGGCTTCGAGGGTGGGGGAGGAGCCGAGGTGGTTGTGGTGGTTTGGTCTTTGGTTGCCCCCTTGTGGGCTTTTCCTTTCTTCCCGGGAGCCGACTCAGCAGGAGAAGGGTCCTGTGGAGGTGCTGGGGGCACGTTGGCTATGGAGGAAGCGAGGGGGACCGGTTGAACCGGTGTCAAAGCCATGTAAGGTTTGGGGTGACCAGGGGGGGTGGCGGCTGGGGGGTCAAGGTACCAAACCGGAATAACCAAGGTCAAGTTAGGGAGAGAAAGGGTGGCCATGACGGGGACGGAATATACTCCGGGAGGGGGAGCCAAGAAGGGGATCTGTCCAGCAGGGTAATGACCAGGAGGTACGGCTCCAAGATGGTTAAGGCCAGGGGGGACCGAGCCTGGAGGATAAAGAGGTTCGGGGACACCAGCTGTAGGGGGAGGGGCAGAAGGAGGAGGTCCGGCTGGCTGAGATGGATGGCTAGGAGCGGGTTGCAGGGGGCGGGGAGGAGGGTGCGGACTAGCCGAGGCAGGCCGTTTATGGGCAGCCTGAGACGATTGCATCATGCAAACATTCGACAAGCTGGGATCAGTAACTGGAGGGGGAGGAAGGTGAGGAAAAGTACCAAGCAGGGTGGAATCTTTATAGATGCCGGGGGAGACACTGGTCAAGGAATCGACGGTTTGCTTGTTGGTTACAGAAGAGATGGTGGTCTCGGAGGAGGTCTGAGATGGCGGCTCATGATAAGATAGCTGGTCAATGGTGACTATCTTCCCATTATGTGGAAAAGACATCTTGCGGAAAACCGCGGATGGGACGGCAGACATGGCATAGGTGTAACTTCGCCCCAATAGAATGTTGTAGTCTAGAGGGGCGTCAATGACTTCGACGTCAACGCAAACAGTCTTACCGGCTAGGGTGATGGGACAGTTACGAAATAGGCCAATAGGCTGGGAGGCATGACCGTCCCACGCTCGAAGGGTGATCGTGGAAGGGGCCAGCTCAGGGGATCCGAGTTGCTTCCAAACCGAAGCGGACATCACACAGGTGGATGCCCCCTCATCAATTATACACCGGGACACAGTGGCGTTCCGGATTTTGACTGGGATTTGGAAAGCAACAGAAGGAGGAAGAGGAGGGTGGTCGATTGAGTGGCGTCGAAAACAATCATTTGGTCATCAGCAGGATCAACAGCGCCCACGGCAGATAGTAGAGCCTTCTTTTGAGAAGGGCACGACTGGAGGAGTTCCAGTGTGGAAATGGCAGCAGGGGATTGTGCCAAATCATCTACTATATTGTACGATTGAGCGGCTCGACCGGAAGCAGCATTTCGGCGTAATGGACCCTTTGGAATCTTTGGGTGAACCTCAACTTTGGGTTGAGGGATGTGTAAGGGGCCACTGGATGTCGAAAGAGGCTCTGTAGAACCTGAAGATGGAGGCTCGGGAGCAGACTGAGCAGGAGGCTTGGGGTATTGGCGAGACCGAGTTTGAAGGTGAAGGTCGACGGAAGGGGACGGATCGGAGCGCATCATAAGGATCTGGTAGTCAGAGGAACCAGAAATGGACGAGGGTGTGGCTGCATGGCTGTCGGGGGGTTGGGTAGCCACAAATCCCTGTTGAGGGAAAGGATCAGTGAACACAGCTGGCTGGGTAGTGGCCACATTAGGAGGAGTGTGAGGGGAGGCGTGTTGTCCGCGCAATGTGGCTTGAGACTCCCACATCTGTCGCATCTGGGGTAAGAGAGGACAATCGTGAGTGTAGTGACCATAAACACCGCAACACGAACAGGGCTTGTTTGTGCGAAGCTGCCTGTCCGTCCTGGGCGGAATGCCCTGAGGCTGGTTGCTAGTGTTAGGGTCAACACCAGAATTGGGTCCTCGGGTACCGGGGGCAGATGTGTTCTGGTTGCCTCTCCGCCTTCTTTGAGAAGAAGGGGGATTAATCGCACCCTGCTGTGCAAATACTTGCCCTGGAGGGGGTTGTAAGTGCTGTTGCGGGTTGTGAGGAGGCAAGGGAGGTGGAAGCGCATATGCTGGAGGAGCTGGCGCACCAGGCTGTGGATAAAATTAAGGGTTGGGTTGGGCAACATTGAGGTAAGCAGGAGGTTGGGCAAAAGGAGGAGGCATGCCGTATCCTGGATACATGTTGCCGGGAGGGGGAAGATTGCTTGAGGTGCTGGCCCCTCCCTGAGGGAGACCATGGCTCATAGGAGGGTGAGCAGATGGGTGGGAAAGAGATCCAACAATACCGTCGGCGGAATGAGATGCCCCCCGGGCGTTAGCGCCACCGGGCCTGGGGATGTCAGGGAGAACGGTATAAACATAACCAGATTGAGCGTAGATCAGGTCATATTTTAAAGCTATTTGGAGGGCGGCTTCTTCAGATTGAGGAAAGTGAGAGGCGACATCTTTGCCGATGGGAGACGGGAGGGTGCGAAGGAACCAGTCCATGTAAACCCGATCTTCAAAGGGAGGGGGCTCGACATAAGCTCCGTCTTCGTCGCCATTCCTGAACATGGGCAGAAAGGCGTGTGGAAGAGGATTGCTTAAATGAAGTCAAGAGCTCCGTACTAGTGTCGTATCGGAGAGGGAGCTGGAAGTACGACAAGAAGGCTTGGGCAAGAGTCTCGAATGTGGTATGGGAGGAAGTGGCCTGTTCGACATACCATTTAGAAGCTTCGCCGGTAAGCGTGCATTGGAACAAACGAAGACGGATAGAGTCATCGGTAATGGAATTGGAGGAACACCACATGTGGAAAGATCGGACGTGATTGGTTGGATCTTCGCCATTAAGGCCCTCGAACTTAGGGATATCAGAGGGTAGTTTGGTGGGCATAGCGGGCCAGGGAGTATTATGGTGAATTGGGTCGTTAATCAACTGATGGAAATCGGGGAGGCTGAGGCCTGCAATGTACGGCAGCACAGGGGTGGCCGGAGTAGTGGTTGTGACGGTTCCGCTAGAAGTAGGGCCGGCATTGGGGCCGGGAGAACCGCTAGCATTAGGCCCTGATCCGGACATGGTGAAGGTAAAAGGGGGAGAACCGGAAGGAGAAGGGGGACCCGATGAATCGGGAGAGGAGTCGGAGTGCGGACTCGAAGGTGGACTGGCTCGACGACGGCGGTGCGGAGCAGGTCGATCAACCGGAAACTGAGGGTGAAGGCCAAGAAGTCTCCGGGAAAGGCGCCTTGGGGGCGCAATGATGATAGGAAGAAGGAAACCGACAAGGGCAGAAAGGGACAAAATCAAGAAGGTCAAGGGCAGAAAAGGTGCAGTGACAATTGATTTTAGAGTCTTTGCCGGGCGGTGTAAACCAGGCGCTTCTTCACTTAGGGTCAGTGTGTGGCGTGCGTTAATTTTAATTTTTAAACCCTTTCCGTTGTTTGAGAGCAAGAAAAAGTGTGCGACGTAGCTGAAAATAAACCTACAGAGAACAGAATAAAATGCTGAAAAAAATAACAGCTACGTATGCATCTATCTAAACCAAGAAGGTGGGTCTCTCACAACTATGCTGAAAAGAAAGGGAAAAACTATGGAAACACACACAAAGGAAGCTCAACAGATCTAGGGTCAAAGGGGACAGAGATCTGGAGGATAAAGCTGCAGACAAGGGGTGCAGATCACAGCCAAGAGACAGAGGCAAGGTGGCTGGAAAAAGGGAAATCAGCAAAAAACCGGGGGGGGGGGCAAGGCAGAGGCCTTTAGAAGAGGTCCAAAGAAAACGACAAGAGGTGATTTGAAAGGAAAAGAGGCTGATTTCAATGGATCTGAAAGTGAGGTAACAGATCTGGAAAAAGAGGGGGCTGAAGCTCTGAAACCGACGGCTGAAACAGCTGAAACTCTTCCACAAAAAGTGGAGGGTACTAAAGCCCTAAGGGGCCGGGTTCCCACTTAGATGAGTAAAAACAGATCAGATCTTGAGAGGTCGAAGCGGGTGAGGAGCAATTTTTTGAAAACCACAGCGGAAGGTATGTGAACCCAGAAAAAATGCTGGAAAAAGGGGAGGTCGCAGGTTCTGACCTGATCTGAGTTGAGGTCGCAGGAAACAAGCCAAAAGGTGCGTCCAGGTCGCAGGTTTTGGGCCAAAAGGTGCGACCTCCCCGTTCCGGTTGTTTCGATTTTCAGAAAAGTTGCCGTCTCAGTTGCGGCTGGTGTCGCTTACCTGCGCAATAGGGCCAGAAACACACGGAAGTTAGAAATTTTAAGTTTTAGGGTTTTATGTGAGAAAAATGACATAAAAAGAGGAAAACTAAGCAGCTGAAAAGAAGCCCTAGGGCCTGAAGTAGCTGGATATGCAGGAATATGAAAAACGACAGCGGTCGTAATTTAAAACCCGTGTGGAGTCGCCATTTGTTAGTATGAATTCTTCGTCGAAGTGTACGAAAAAGAACCACTTTAGCTACGCATAACTAATAACCCTAACAACAATAATGGCTGCAAAACATCTTCAGATCTGCAATTAGTAGTTAAAGTGCTGCAACAAACAGATCTATAAATGGAAAGACATTAAGCAGTAAAGTAAAGAGTTTGCTCCATGCATCCAACGGACAAGACAAGAACACGATTTTTTGAATGAATTTTTATATTACAGGGCACCTGGGAGGAAACAAGAAGGTGTATCCAGATCTCCTCAATGGGATGGGTTCTTTGTAGTCCTCGGCACTTCAGATCTAAGCTTTCTCTCTCTTGTAGATGTAGAAAAACCCAATGTAGAAGGTAGAGCTCAATGGGAGCAAAATGGCAGAAATGAGACCAAGGGTATAGATCCAGAGTGATCTAATATGCAACAAAAGGTGAAGAATGAAGGGGAAAACCCTCCTATTTATAACAAAATATTGGGTCATTCTAGATCTTGGTGCATGATTAAAACAATGTTAACCAAATCTAGATCCACCTCTATGGAATATTTTATTATTATTTGTTGGAGGGAAAGGGACTTTGACTTGGGTCAAAATCCCTTGATTAGTGAAGAATAAATAAATCAATGATTTATTTATCCTTTTAAGGAAGTGGTTGAGATATAATCAAATAAATAATGATTTATTTAATTAATAGTGGTTGATTTGGTCATATTTAACAAGGAATATTATTTAAATAATTATTCCTAGAAAATAATAAGATAACTATGGGTGTATCTCATTAATTTCTCTGTTTTTGGGTTAAAAATGACTGGGAATAATAATTAAATTGTGGTTTAATTAATTATTCCTTTTGGGGTTTTCTTAATTAACATAGTGAAAGCAGTTTTACTTGGGGTAAAACTGGTCTTACATGGTGTACTTGGGTCCATCTAATAATAAAAGGTGAGATGACCAAAAAATGGTGCCAACAACTTAGGATATTGTTTTTCCTTAAGTAGTTACAATCATGAATTGTTGTGTTTTTATATCACAAGTCGACATAATGATGACTTTCTTTGATGACAGTTTTGACTTTACAAAAACATCGATGTCGATGGCGAAGTCTTTGATACTTTTATCTTCCTGTGAAGACAGAGTGTGGGCGTCTTTCCATTGGAAGCTGTATCTTCAATGAGATGATTTTTTCCTCTTTTATTCTTCCTCAAAACTTCAAGTTTAGATTGTAGTATTTGCTTGTCACCCTCCGGTTCTTGCACCATCCTTCACAATGCAAAATTCTCTTATTGATATTTCTGATTGAAATCCTTGAATTCTTTCAACCTTAGCTATTGTCATGCATTTTTGCCCAACTTGTACCTGAAAATAGCTAGACTGCTGTGATACCACTTGATCTGAAATGCGGAATTGACAAGATCTTTTCTAGATCTTATATAATATGTGAATGGTAAGTATTTTACTGGACAGTTACCTTTAAAAAAATTTAACTGTTAGCATCAATGGTTTTTAAGTATAAATATGTTTAAGTTATGGTTTAACAAATACACATGATGCATGTAAATAATACCATAAAACAAACAAAGTTTTGTGACGGAGTTCATCCCTCCTAGACTACGTCTCCGGGTGCACATCAGAAATGTATGTCCGTTGTATTCCTTAAGCCAAGAGAATAAGACTAAAAAGAATCATCGATCGAAGTGTTGAGAGTGCGACGAAGATGATGGAGCTTAGTGAGATGATCGCCTTCACTAAGTGGGCCCATGAGGCAGGGTGCGGCGCAAAGTGTATTTTGGGCTATGTCTATTTTTAGACATACGGAGCATAATTTGGGAATTCTACTTGGAGATTCTTGAAGTATGCGACATGTCGGTAAAAATAGATGAGACCCTTATTTTTAGGACCAGGGCTATTTTTAGACTGATCTCCTAAAAATATGGAAGTCAAATATTATTTACCCTTAATAATATTTTGACTATAAACAGCAGTTTACTCTCTTGGCGCACTTCAGTTTGAGTCATGGAGGTGGCTCATGCAACTGACACAAGGAATCACGTGGTTCCTAGGGTTTGATGGCATCTTGCATGGTTGGCTTCAGTTAGACTTCAGTGGCAGGATTTTTGGAGGAGTTAACGGGACAAGTAGTGGAGTTGTGTTATGTTTGTTTTAGTTGAACTAGTTGGGATTAGTTAACTAACTAATCAACTAGATATGAGTGGATTAAATTAAATAATATTTAATTTACTAAATATTAACTCATTAGTCAACTCAAGAACACTTCAGTTCACTACAGTGCATGATCAGTTCAGTGGAGACCAGTGAAAGAGATAGATGAAAGGGTGAGTAAAGCTATCAGTTGTGACTATATTGTTGCTATTTGCAACACATAGATAGGTGGAGTAAGCTATGAGTATTGCAAAGTTTAGGCTGGTGGTTTATCTATATAAAGAGGCCATCCCATAGCTTTTAAATACGAAATCAAGGTTGGCTATCAAGTGGCTAAGGATTGGAGCAAGTGATTTGCTAGATCTAGCTTGATAGTGTGTAGCATGGGAGGTAGTGCATGAGAGCTTGTGAAGAGTTTTGTACTATGATTGTTACATGATTTCTCCATTATAATATACACAATAGCTGGGGGGTTTTCAGCTATAGGCTTTCCCCATACATACTGAGTTAATGTGTGATTGATTTGATGTGCGATTGCTTCTATATTATTTCCGCATGTGACAATTAATTGTGAAAGAAGGTTATGTGTTATGCATGCAATTCGAAATTGATGTATGATCGGGTTAATCTTCATTGAATAAGTGATTTATTCAGCTAATTTCTACATGGTATCGGAGCGAAGTTAATTGTCGAAGTCTATTACGGTGATTGCAAACTTATTTCCTCGGATAGAGTCTGCATGCGGGCCAGGTAGCCTCCGGAATATTCATCCTTCTTTGTAAGGTGAAAGATCTGGTGAATGCCCTTTGCAGTCAATCTCTGATTTGGAAATAATTTGTTTTCAAGTATAGATCGGAAGCGATAGAGCTTGAGGTTGGAATTCGAATTTTGCAGAAGGTTGTTCTTCTTGGTGCCGGTGTTGAAAGATGTCTTCTTTCAATGGTTTGCGACTCGAATATGCTCTTGAAGGCAGTTCGAACTATATTGCATGGAAAGATCGAATGGAAGCAGTGTTAGAAGATAATGGTCTGAAGGAGTTCGTGGATGCGGATATCCCAAAGCCCACTGATGCAGCTTTGGTCGATGCATGGCAAAAGAAGATCGCGAAATGTCGAAGGATCCTGTTGGAGGGCGTCAAGGATCATATTGTATCCAGCCTGCATGGAAAAGCTACTCCATATTTAATGTGGAAAGCTTTGACGGATCTATTCCAGAGTAAGAGCAACCAAAGGAAGCTGGCGCTCAAAGATAAGCTCGGGAACATCAAGATGGAGAAGGGCGACAGTATCGCCAAATACCTCACGAAGTTCACTCAATGCAGAGATGAGCTGGGAAGTGTGGGGGTTACTGTCGATGAAGAGGACATGGTCGACCTGGCTCTCCTTGGTCTTCCGAAGGCTTGGCACTCATATCCAGATAGTGTCAATGGTCGGGAGAAGCTGCCGGGATGGGAGCGCCTTTGGGCGGATCTCATGCAGGAGGAGATAAGGAGGACTACTCGAGATGGATCTTCATCAAAGGGAGCTGATGAAGAAAACTGCGCTTTGGTTGCCAAAGCAAAGAAGGGGAAAGGTAAGAAAACCTCTCATTCTGGTGCAAAGGGCAAGAAGCAGGATATGGCAAAAGTGAAGTGTTTTCACTGCCATGATCACGGACATTATGCTACCAATTGTCCAAAGAAGAAGAACAAGCAAGCGGGAAGATCTGCAGATGGAGAAGCTTTGGCTTCACAGTTCGAGCTTGACTTTTCACTGATTGCATGCTTGGTTTCAAGTGTGATGGGATCGGTGTGGTTCTTGGACAGCGGTGCGTCATTTCATATGACGGGAGATCGGGAGTTGTTCTCAGATCTGGAGGACAAGGATTTGGGTATACACATCGAGATGGGCGATGACGGTAGATACAGTGCGACTGGTATCGGTACCGTATCCTTTCAGAGGGAGTCTGGTAAACCCTTTGTCTTAAAGGATGTCATGCATGTACCTGGATTGAAGAAGAACCTGATTTCAGTAGTGATGTTGGAGGATAAGGGTTATGATGTGGTTTTCAGCGAAGGAAAAGCTTTCCTGCGCAGTAAGACTACTGGAGAGACCCGGAAGATAGGGGTTCGAACTGAGAACCTTTATCAGTTGCAGGTAGATGACTGCGCAGCTATGGCATGCAAGGCTGGAGATGTGGTGAGCCGGGATGATGAGGGCGAACTATGGCACAGGAGATTGGGCCATCTTCACCATGGAGCTTTGAAGATTCTGCAGCAGATTTCTACTGGACTTCCTAAGGGCACCCTTGCGCAGTCAGATCAGTGCAAGGGGTGTACTTTAGGGAAGTATGTGAAAGCCACCTTTCACAAGAAGGATAGTCGTGCCACGACGATCCTTGAGAGAGTTCACACAGACGTGTGTGGTCCTTTCTCAGTTGCTTCGACAGCAAAGCACAAGTATTATGTGATCTTTGTTGATGATTTCTCTCGAAATTGCTGGATCTTCTTCATGCAGAAGAAGAGCGATACATTCGCGAAGTTCTGTGAGTTTAAAGCACTGGTCGAGAAGGAGTCGGGAAGAAGGTGATTGCTC